>JAQGAH010000866.1:0-23295 GCA_034696885.1 Lepidocyrtus paradoxus | reverse complement strand
GTTCGAGTCATCCGTGTCACAGTTGAGAACCATGAAAAATGTTAAATCTTTCATGGGATTCATCACGCAGGATGCCTGAAAAAGGAGAAATCGAATGAAATATAAATAAGCTTTTGCATGTTTTTAGTCGGATATTGAATCGGATGCAATTCCCTCTTGTCATGTTAGTTGTATTTGTATTGGAGCCTCTTACCTGAAAGTCGAAAAGGATCGCACTGGAATGATCTGCACTCAATACTAGGTTGTTGGAATGTAAGTCATGGTGGCAGACGGTGTTCCTTTTCCCAGTCACCATTGCGGGATTGGTAAACCAGTTGAGTAAAAGATCCACTCCTTCATCCCCCTGTAGCTTCTGTAGCTGCTCAAAAAGCCCATCTGGAATCTGATCCGGCTCCACTGTCGTTTCAATCACTTCCTTCGTAATTTGAAACCCATTGTCCCACATCAACTGGAATGTTGGGCTGACAGTATGCTTTAGCTTTGGAAATAGGTTGTAGTAGCAGTCAACATGATTTTCCATTTTGTACGCGATCCCCGTGGCATGAAATCTAGCTATTTGCCGAATTACAGCATAGGCGGAATTATGCGGAAGGGGTTCTGTAAATCCTGGAGCCCACAACTGAAAATGGGAATCTTCCTTCTTACTCGATGATGACTTGGTTACAACTTTCTCCGCTGCCGTTAAATTCTCGAGGACGAGGACATACTTGTAGGTTTCTCTCTCTCCTTCCTCAGCGCCATAATAACACTTTGGGTATCGGAATCGAGCTGCCTGAGGCACTTGGCGACTGTCCAGAAACTCATCCCAGGTCTTCAATACGTCCATGTACATGCTTACTTCTCGCGTTGAAAATCCATCATTAGCTGCATATGACTTTCGGAATGGGTCATTTGGAAGCGTCTTCAAGATAATATGAAGTGTTTCGGTGGAGCGGCTAGTGGGACCGTTCTCCGTATCTTTGGGATGATCAGCGGAGGCGTTATGGGGAATACGGGTTACTTCAAGATCCACTTGTTCCAATGTGCCCATGTATCCTCGGCCATTGCTGGCATCGCCGGCGAAAGTGAATCCATGCACTTTCATTCCATGCCCCTTGAAAATCTCATCAAGCCATTCTAGCGTTATGTCCTCACGTTTCTCCGGGACTTTCATTGTCCTTCAAGTGCTAGGAAATTGGGGAATAAATGTGATGGCTCGTTAGCTCCTTCGATATATTTGCAATAGTAAATTACCAGTTTCTTCAAAAGACAATATTTTTTTTTCTAGTTTCTCACCTGCTTCAACGTTGCGGCTCACTGTCAAAACTGTCCGGAAATGTATGTAGCAGAATGCGTTTTTCTCTTGTAAATACTTGGCTGAAGTTAGGAGTGCTTTACACCTGTGTACCTTCTCGTCTGCCCGTTAAGTTACGTCTGATTGCTGCTGACCTGATTTCCAAGGACTGTTTATATACCATCATCGATCCATGCAAAACCAACGCGTCATCACACTCTGGCATGCGTGTACTGTAGTTGTTCCCTAAAAAATGCAAGAGTTGGATCATCTTTTCTCTGGCCATTGCACCGCGAGGCCATTATCACATCGCATTGCAAAAAAATACACATTTTCCCCTTATGTAATATAGGCTAAAGCTGCACATGTTGTCTTGTTATCTTTAATGAGGTGTGTGTGGTCGTAGTTCCATATAGTGGGATCAGATCAAGATTAGCAAAGCATGGTTCTCATCTTGATTCATCATGTGCATTTTTGCTCTTGGAGCACATTTTGCGAGTTTATAAGAATGACGTTAGATAGACATAAAGTTCTATAGGTTAGTTACATACATATAAGAATATGTAGTATGTCCCATAGTATACCTATTTTCATTGAACTCTCATTTTTGCAAAAATTTTCGACAGGAATTGCACACAGAGGCGTATGTATGTAGGAGATGCTGATTGATGTTCATATGATGCTAAGCTTATGGCATGAGAAATTAAGTGCTTTTGGTAATATGCGCATATAGGTATGTCATCATAAGTATGCCTATTGTACTTCTGCCAGTTAAGGCTTTTCATTCATTTTGGTTGAGACTTCCTAAAAGTAGCACTGGGACAATAGGGCAATGACACTGCGAAGGTTTTAAGGCCTGAGAATTTCCATGTAATTGTGACTTATTTATATTCTCTCTGACGACCTAAAAGATGACAAAAGGGTTCCGGTGTGTTAGAAGGGAATAAATAACCTTATTTTGGGTTGAGCTTAATTTTGACTTTTGGGTTTCATATGCAACTAGATTTACAAAGTGAAGTATGTACCTGAAACTGTTTTAATCCTTTAAAAACCTAGTTGCTTGTTAAAATTATTTTTATGAATGTACACACAAAGCTTTATAATTCCTTTGAGGGGATTCCAGAGGTAGTTAATTCTCATTTTCATGTTTTGTTTGACATTTCGTGAGGAGTATCAGTAATAAGCTGCGTACTTGTTTACTTTGTTTTTGGAAATACTTTCATGGAGATTTTTCTCCGAATATTGACTGAGACATATCTTTGTGAGCTTCATGAACTTTCCGAAATGCCTGCAGCCATAAACAAGGTCAGTCGTGACTCTAATTCTGCAGTTCAATAGCTTTCCATAATTATACCTCATGACAAAAAGACGACCTTGGTTGATTCCACCCTACATATTCGCGGAGCTTTTGTGTGTTTTTGCGAATCTACAGAAAAGTCCGGTCCCATTATGCATACAAGTTGGTACAATATTTGCCATATCTATATTAGCAAATACAAAATGCATTCTCTTTTGCCATTACTACATGATGCTGATATTTGGACTTGCATGGCCAGCGAAACATTTGACTGTCGGCTAGCATTCATGCTTTGGTGTAGGTAAGTATTGTATGTGCTAGGCAAGTTTTGCAAATCAGCAAATATTTGAGATCAGTGACCGTTTTGTTCCAGAATGAAAGTATGTATGCATCTCTTCATTATCCCTCATATGCTCATTTTATTGTTATGTCACTGTACAAATAAAAGGCAGAGTTGGTCATCCCATTCATCACTATTATCGCAATTAACTCACGCTGAATTTACATTTACGTTCATATGCTCAACTTTTATGCTTTTTTCTTATGCACACATTTACCGACCTTGAATCCTCGATCGATATGTAGGATTGCATTTTTTGCAGTCCAGCTCCGCTCCACCTCAAGTTGAGCAACCGATAAAGGATATTTTTGCGAGCATTGTAATTTTTAAGCCGGTCATTTCAAGCAATAAATTAATTAACCATGTCGCACTTTGTCCTTTCAAGTGGTTGTTTATTATTTGCACGGTATTTACACAGGGCATTGGCCATGTGGCAATGAGGTTTTTAATATAACACGTGCACTTAAAGTTCATTTACATTTAATTGAAAAAAAAATGGTCAAGGCCGGACATTCTGAAGTTTCAAGCTCTTCACTCGGAAATTCGGAACTGGGGCTAATCAAAAGTCAATGTCCTTAGCATGTGCATACGGTCACATTTACAAGAATAACTATTGTTGGCTTATTTTACTTTACAACTAGTTTCTAACAATTGTCGATTTATATATTTTTAACTTGCACTTAAAGTAATATATAAAATTATCATATTATTGTATTGCATTAGATTCGATTGCGAAACGATTAAAATTTCTTCATTCAGCCTTTTCCTTCGGAGAGCCGCATGACAGACCACATAGTAAAAGTGCTTGACAAAAGCCGATCGAATTCGGTCATACCATACGGTAGAAACCGACAATCACATTTAAAATGATCCCCTTCCTCTTTTGCAATATCTCCCGCTTTACTGACAGGAACTGCACTGTATTTATGACCTCTCGTGGCAGTTATAGGTTTCCTACAAGAATATAATACTATTTCATGGACAACTACTATTATTATTATTACATACCCATCCCATAAGAAGGAATATATTATGACCCTGTCACTGTAACTTTAGACACGGCCATTGCGTAAAGCCACTTCCATTCCATCTTCCTGATCTTGATCGGCGGCCGGTCTAGTCTATTTGTAGTCTGATGCCTTCAATGGATCCTAGTCAGGATTCAATGGAATTGCACAGGAGCATATGGATTGCGACATAATGATGACGTTTTCTATAAAAGATTCCAAGGGTCTAAAATCCTGAGGTGGATGTATTGGAGTGAGTGGAGCATTCAAGTGAGATGAAGTTGCTGCAGTACAACCAGTGACAGTTCTTGGTAGGCAAGCATACCACCACCCTTCTTTCTTTTTTACTGCTCATCTTTCAAGAGTTATTTATTTTGAAAATATAAAAATTGTCGTGTCTATTCTTCTCCCGGGTTGGATATATTACTGAAATAATAATGGAAGGAGCAACACCACCTACTTTCCCCACTCCAGGCTTATAACCTCCACCCATTTCAAAGCTCATTCCATTCCGCATTATATCCCGAGGAAAAAAGGGTAAAATTTGGAAGGAACCCTGAACATAACCACCGGTTATAATCTTGTCTTGCCATCTAATTTTTTTACAACTATATATACCCCTTCATATATATAATTTCGTTTAAAGGTAATAATGATAAATATCGTAACGCACCCCCTGGGAAAGTCAATGGGTCGGAGAAAAAAAATGAGAAGAGGGATTGGAATAGGTGTAGTAACAAATGGAGCCGGACCGTGAACACGGGAAAGGATATGATGATGATGCAAGCAAGGGTCATATTCTCTTGGGAATGTCCAATGGAATGCAACAGAAAAAAAATCTCCCCTTGTTTGTTTGTACTTGAACTATCCAGACAAGATACAAGACATACGACACTACAAAAATAATCAAAAAGCCTATGAATTTTCAATGCGAAGTTTCACTTGACTCAACAGAACTATGCCTGCCGACATATACCCACCCACACATGAGGAAACTACCAAAACGAACCCTTTGCATATGGCCATAAGAAGGTATGAAAAGGGATCAGTTGGAAAGCAGAGTCAGCAACATATTCTCCCTTTTCCCACCTCTTCCATTCCGAACACATTGCCCAAGCGTGAAGACAAAGTCAAGTGCAATTTCCAAATATATTATTCTGCATGTTTCCCCTTTGAAAAAAGAAATACTGCCAGATTCCCAGGATATATGGGCACTTTCAGGGGTTAATGCAAAGCTAAAGTGAAAGCCGATAATCCCGCTATTTCTTCTTTATCGGCGGTGGGGCGGATGTCGATATATTTTGCATGGGCAAGGCTTGCGATCAGACGGAGAGGGGAAATTGGATTTTATTCAGTGAGATACTGAAAAAATGTTTAAGTTAGATATATCTGGCTCTTTTAACCCCTTCTTGTCATAAATTGTAGTTTGATTTATCTTTATATCTATTATGCATGCATGGCTTTCTTCGACTTGCAAGGTCATGCAATCAGGAGGATCCTTATTGATGATTTAGGGAGATTGCACACCTGTCGGTGAAACTGATTTTCTCAATGTATGAACGAAAGTGAATCCCATTATCCCAACGTAATTGTGAGTTTTCTTGTCATTGCATACAATTTGAAGCTATTGAAGTGTATTTATGACAAGGCGAATTATTCTGAAGGGAGCATGAAACCATTTGGGCTCTTATCTTCCGGTATTATTGATTGTGAATACAATTTTCCAAGAATTTTTAAATCTTGAGCTTTGAGAAATGGAAATAATATTTTTTTTTTGAAAATTTATCGCCTATCCAAGGGGAAATTAAAGCCGGTCTAAGCGTTCGAATAAGGGGAAGGTAACGTTGGATAGGTACTACTAGCTTGTAATTCAAGCCGGTTTTTTCGTCAAGGAAGTATGGGCTTAGAGAAGGTGAAGGGCCAAAGAGATTGGAGAAAGAGATGCAACTCTCCTTGCCCATTTTGGGAAGAAAGTAAAGAAAAACTTAAATCTAAACTTAATTGCTAACTTAATTGAAGAAGGTTAGGTTTTGAAACCGAGAGGCTTAGTCTTAGGACGACTACGTGTTCCAAGTAAGTAAATACACCACCGAAGACCGTTCTTGGTTGTTGGCTATGAAATAACTTTTACTGCTTTAGAAGCTCTTGGCTCTTCCAACTTTAACATGGGAATCTCATTCCCACCAAAAGAGTGGCGGTGTTTTTTTTAAATGTGATACGAACTTATGTACCTAATTGAGTTGCAATTTTCTTTGTTAATCTTTTCTTTGTGGGGTCCCCTTTGGTTCTTTACTTTAATAAAAAAAATTTTAGCTGGAGAAGGGGAAATAACTGAATTTCAGTTCTATATGGCTTTCATTATCGGACAGATTTTTTTGTCAAGAAATGAGTCGTAGTTTCATTCCTGGAAGCCCAATTAGTCTTTGCAGCATTTTCATTTAAACCAATCAGTTTAAAAAGGTCTAACTTTATTTGGCCATCAACTCATTTTCAAACTCAAACTTTCTTCTGTGTGGGCGCATCTTTCCAAACTAGCTTTTCTCATAATAATGTTTGATAATGGGTAGATAACTTTTGAAATTATGAGGATAAATAAAATAAAAAGCCTGGAAAGAGAAAAAAAGATGTCCAGAAAGACACCAGCGTTACCGCACGTTGAAATAAGGAGAGGTTGGACAAGCTCTCGCATTTTGGTCTCATCGTAATGCACTTTCACTTATTCTCTCGTTGCACTTAAAGTGCATTTTATTTTCATTACATTTCTCTAGTAAAAAGTTTAGTTCTTCGTAGCAATTCCCATAAATCGAAAGAAAACATTAATTACACTATAAAGCTCTTATACTTACTCCGTACTCGGGTTTCATACACATTTTTTTGCGGCATTTTCAACTCAATCGTGCAATGCAATATATGGGTAGATTAGTGAAAGTTGGGAGAAATAACATACAACGGGGGTGGGGAAGAACGCGAATGAGAAAACTTTCTCTTTAAAAAAATAACAATAATCGTATACCAAAGCTGCACTGAAAAGGAAAAAAATGGGACTATCTAGCCCATTACGACCAAGGACTTTTTAAGATGCCTAAAATACTACACTTCGTGTGCGTCTTTCCCTCCATTCATCTCGCACGTGACGAAAATGTAGTGATAGCCATGGACAAACTAGGGTATTGCGTGTGAATTTAAGCAAGCCGCCAAATAGTTCATTTTGCACGTAGCAGTTGTAAACTTCTTATTTCTATTTTATTGAATTGCAATGCTTATTGAAAAAAAGTTATAAAACTGCAATCCAATTGTTTTTGAGGTTTGTCGGTCAGTTTATCTGAATCACGTCTGGTTTCCGTGATTTGCTGAATATTTTGCATGGAAGGATTATTGTAAAATGTCGGGTAATAAAATCTGCATGCGAATCCGAACAAGCTTTTTATTTTCATGTACTTTCACTCTCTTTCGAGTTGTATGTATAACATTGTGTGTATAACATGTATGTATAACATATAGTTAAGAAAAATTAGTAAATATTACTTTCTTCTTTTAGTGGAAATTCAATTATAAAAACAATCAAGAAGTTTGCAATACAAAGTCGTCAGTACAATTTCATCATACACGAATTAGAATTAGCTGTACATGTAATTCCCTCGCATGACATCTTTGCATGAAATGTTTTAAATAATGATGCCTCAAATTGTAAAAAATTAGAAAACACCAAAAATCCAAATTGCCTTGTTACATGTCATTGAACCACCAGGGCCAGAGTATCAGCAGCCCTTATCATTCTCAACTCCCAAGGATTTCCTAAGAAAGCAGTCATAAAGAAAGGAAAAAAATAGTTCTATTTAGCCCATCTCCTTTTACCATTCCATGATTTCACCAAAGGTTGCAGGGTATCTGAAAGTTTAAGTCCCAAAATATGTCAAAGTCAACCTGAATTACAGAATGTACTTACACTGCCTACTTCCTTTTTAAGAAAAATCTCCAACAATTCCCTTTAAAACACGGAAACCTGAGAGAATTTACGGGAGAGGAATCAAAAAACCGAATCCAACTGTGTAGCACTTTCCCTCCAACATTCACCTCCCATTATTAGATACGCTACCTTTACTTTCCGCTGTTTCGTTTTTCTTCAAAGTGCACACAAAGCATTTAAGTAGACAGTACAGTGGAAGCGATAAAGAAAGGAGTGAATTTTACCATCAGAGATAGAAAATGATACAGAGGCCTTGTCACGACAAGTTTGTGTTCTTTAAGTAAGACTCTCTCCGAAAGAGTTTTATTCCGGTGACGAGAGAGAGAACAAACTGGGAAAGATCCGTATGTGGAGGTGTGTCTGACTACACATAGTTGCCTGACTATGACAAAGTGTGAAAGCAACACCTCCTCGAGCTTTTTCTCTCTGCGACCTTTCTCTTTCCCCGTTTTTATTTAGCTGAACAAATAGCAATGTTTATTCTCTTTACTTTTCTCATTTTACCTATACCTATTCTAGAGGAATGAAGGCTTGTTATTCCTCACAAGAATAAGAACAAGTGAGGGAACCTCCCTCTAAGTCATTCATTGTCTGTGGATGAATGAATAGTTTTGGGTGCTTCTCTGACTAAAGCCATTTTCTCTGCCTTTCTCCATTCCTTTGGGGCTTATTTCATGAGCAAACACCCAGACGCATTTTATCTATGCATGGAAGGCACGCACTTGCACAGTACAAAAGTATAAACGAAGATGATACGTTACGCAGTTTTGCTCCTCTTTAGAAATCAAACGAGAGGGAATCAGGGAGTGAAAAGAAAAATTGAGAAATGTATTGCATTTGAAATGAAAAGAAAAGTGTGATTCGAGACATTCCTTGTCTGGGGAAATTTCATGATTTTCAACAACAATGAGAGAGTATACTTTACTTATGCTATGGAAGAATGGAGGAAAAAGGTTTATCATGTTTCAAAGATTAACAAGGCGCCGTCTTATGTAAAGAATGAAGTGCCTACCTGTCTGACAATATATTAATTTTACATGTAAAAATGTGCGTTTTCATGTTTACCTTATTTCGTATCATAAGGAATGGAAGGGGAAAGTAAATCTGAATGCGATATCGTGAAACCGACAGACAGACGGTCTCGTGGCCCTCAAGACGCACGGAAGAAATATGGAGTGAAGTGAAATATCGTGTACACCGGTACCTGCTTGGGACTGACTTTATGGTTAGCAATAACTCGTGTAACATAACTGTCGAGGAGGATGATGATCGAAGCGGATACAATATGCTGGATTGGGAAACTTGCAGATTGAAAGAAATTGCAGATATTTATCAGAAAGTGTGTGGAATCGTCGAAAGCTAAGCAAAAATGATTGCTCAGCGTCATATATAAAAGTTGTCATCATTTTCATATAAATTACAGTTTCTGAAACAATTGTTCCATCAGCCTTGAGAAAATTACGGGCCTAGCCTATATCATCAAAGCTGTTGGCACTGGATTTTGCAAGTCCAGCAAATTACTTTTGATTGATGTCCATGTCGTGATGACCTGTGGTGTTGAGTAACCCATTTTAGATCAGCTGTAGCTCCAGAACTTCTCGGCCTCATCACGATTCCAGTCCTTGAGTCGCTTACAATATCCCATGTCCTTTCCATTCCCCATCATTTTCTGAAATAATGAAAGTTAGCAAAAGCAATAAATAATTAAGTATCAAGCCCTTGATCCCCTTTTCCTCTAACACTTTTGGACCTCACACCAAGTAGAATTTCAGCTTCAGCTAATTCAATTACGTCAATACGTTTCCTCGTCACCATTCTCGCTATTTCTACAAGGATTTTCCTCACATAAGCCCTCTCTCTTAATAAAACAAATACAAAATATTATTTCAACCTGCAAGATCAACTGCATTTAAAAGAGCTGTTGGCTCTGCTTATGATTATCTCTTCCGAGCCCAAATGCCTTGTATCCCAACTAGGGAAGCCAGCCCTGGAGCACAATATCGGGAGTACATTATCTCACCCTTCTACTCACACTCCTGTTCTGCTCCACCGATTGCTTTTAGTTTTCTCTTCAGACTTCATCATAATCAAATGTGCTGCTCTTGCCTAACAAGCAGAAGGAGTCTACTAGGGAAATTCTCAAGCTAACGAGGAGCAAGACAGTTCCAGCTCATGTAGCAAATACAAAACACATTTTCTCCTCACTCCTACCCACTCCTACACTTTATTTACGCTACCACTTTTAGTGCATTCACTTTGAAAAGTTTGGCGAGCAGTAAGTCATGGCATGTTGGAATCGAACCCCTTTTGCTCTTTACGCGTGGTGGTGGTGGCTCGCTGCACAATAGCCCGTTTCCCAATCCTTCGAGCAAAGCATGCAGCCATTTGTGTAACCAACTCCATTCCTTTCCTCCCTTCTTGTGTCTTGTCCAAACCAAAAGCTGCCAGTCTTGCACAGCGTGCCGGTTAGGAAGCATCGTAGAACGACAAGAGCATGATCCCTATCATCAACATCAACAGCACCAACTCTCAAGCGAAAGCTTATTCCAGCTTTCCTCATCGTCCTCACCATCATAATCATCATTTACCGTAAAAATCAAATACCGTTCATAGGAGAAAGTTATATTTTTTCCATCACAGCCTCACGCGAACCATGCAATACCACCGGGAAAAAATTGCATAAACGAAAAAAAATATTCTACATAAATATATGTGCAGTGTTATCGCCAACATCATAGAATTTGCAAAAAAAAATATATAAACCAATTTTCCGTTTTTTTTCTCTTCCGAGTCACCCCCACTTTTAACATGTGGTTAGCCCACTTCTAGTTCAAGAAGGTTGGTCTGAAAACAATAGCCAAAAGCCTATCGTATTACTCTCTTGGTAATATTGTGTCTTGGCCTAGCCAAAACCACCAATTCACTTTCCATTATGCAGCGTAACGTGAACGTTCTATATTGCAAAAGCGAGGGGCTAACAGAACGCTATCATTTTCAAGCACGTTAGCCCGTTAAAACGTGAAAAAACTGTTTGGGGGAAAGGTAAAGAGAAAAGTAGTTGATTGAATTACCCACCATTTTTCACTACTATTGGCCCTCAACAAAGAAAAAAAGTTCCTTCCCAATACGTAAAATTGTTCCCGTTTGTTGTCCCAATCACAATTGTGGAAATAAAATGCAAAAAAAATACTTATAGACCTTAACGAAAATGACAATTTGGTTGAGTGCTCACCGCTACCGCTTTGATGTTTCTGGCTTTGGTGACCCAATGATGTGTTTAGCCTCGTTGGAAAGCCGGAATAAAGTGACTCAACCCGTGCGAATTGTTACATTAATTCGATTGGCTAACTAGATGAAAGCATTAAGTGTCATGTGCAAATTGTTCGCAGCAATTTACTCTCGGGAAGTAATCGAAAAAATCGCAAACACTTAATTTTATTTCCTCTCCCACGCCACTATACCACCAACTATGGTTGGTAAAACAGAGTTGGAGTCAAGTACGTGAATATCTATCTAATTGTGTTACTATTTGTTGCTAATTTTTTTCCAACAATCACCAGCCACGCAACCAACGCACCACACAAGGGCGATAAAAAAACTTTGGCCAAAATTTCCAATACGTTCCACTTAGTGAAAGGGATAATTAACCTCATTTCCCTCATCCCATCTTATGGTTACTATTATGACTATTTTTTCTCCCCTCTCATATATCCAGCACGTTGCTAACTAAACACAGACCTTCGGAAGGTGCTCACATTAGCTCAACACTTAAAAGTGCTTAGTGTGGTCGTCTACCTATTTGGAAATCATTGCTCCAGGATAAAATCATTCCCATTCCTCCATTACCCCGTATCACCGTTATTTTCCCTTGGTCAACTGGAACTGTGTTGTCGACACCAGGAGCCATTTCCCCCTATCGCGAAACATCATCATCACAAGGATCCCTATTACCACGTTATAAAAGTTATCATTTTCGTACATCCTCCAGTTATGGGAAAGTAATGTCCTAATCGTACTGATACCGCTATGCTTCCTCTCTATCTATTTCATGAGAATCGCCTGAATGGCTAACGCAGCGGTTACACTCTGCATAAAACTGTATTGGATTGGAGACCACAGTACAGATTGCCCCAGTTGAACCCACTTGTGAAAGTGTCCTTTGAGAGCCGAGATAAAAAGTATCAGTAAAGATAGGAGCGAGTTTGGATTGCTCATATAATCCAACAAAGAAATAATACAATACACTTCCGTATCATCAGCAAAAGTCATGAGAGTGAAAGTTAAGGAACGTTTTATATTCTAGATGTTTTTTCTGCTTACACCCAACCATAGCCATTGAGCCAAAGGCATAACCCTGTCATCGCCCTTTATCGCTGACTATGAATTTTACTGGATATGTAGTGGAGTGACCGTAGAGCTCGATAAGATCATCCCATTTATGAAGGGACGATAACAGTTTTACAAGGGGAGTGTATAATAGGCTTGTATGGATAACCCATTCTCATGTAGCTTTTATGACTACACTGCGTAGCACAGATTTTGAGGCGCTGATAATATCTCGTTATTGTGTGGTTATTATCTTCGGGATAATATAGCTTCGGTCACAGATTCTACAAAGCTATATAAGCCATGTCTCCATTGTTGTCATCCTCCTGAATCGGTAAAACAGTTAATCTTTCCAGATGCAGTTATTGTTGGGAGGAAGATTGTGAAAAGCGTGCTGTGCTTTTCCTCCCATCTTCAGACACACATCAAACCGCTTTTTGATCCAGTTACCCAATTTCCTAAATGCGAAAATTCCTCCTTTAAAAAGTGAAACTTGTTCCCTTTCATTCCAGGAATGAATATCAGTTCAGCTTGACTGACACGAAATATACAGAAGCCACAACAGAGAGAGAGGAAATATTTACCCTAAAAAGCAACTTTCACTGGGTCGCTTTTGTTGTGTTGTGACGTGCAAACATCAGAGAGCGTACAATATCCCGGTTTCAAACTATTTTCTTCTCCACGTTTTTTGAATTGAGTTTTCAAAGGAGAAAGTTACAGTATAGCGGAGAAACATATATATTTTGATAGTTATCCCTCCACCAGATAAAGTTATACATGGGAGGATAGCCGAGATAACACTCAATCCAATTGTGAGTTGGAAATCTTCTCCCAGTCAAAAATAAATACCTAATCTGTCAAAAAGCAACGCTAAAGGGAAGGAATGGAGGAAACAAGTTGAAGTGCAATACTTCCATCTCCAGATCAGATAGATCACCACTAGAGATTTTATCTGACAAAAGTGTGCTATTTGTTTGTCTTCTGTGTGACCGCACTCGACACACATACATCATTTTACAGTGAATCCCTCAGCCTCCCTCCCTCACAGGTTCTGCTGCTGAGTTCTTCCGTTGAAAAAAAGTACTTTCTACCTCAAAAAACGAATTATATAACCTTCTGTAAACACAAAGGAGGAAATGTTTACACAAACAGGACATAAATGCAGTACAAAAAGGAGGTGAGCTGGAGAAAAACAGAATTTCTGGAGCAAATAATTTTTTTATGGTTCACTCTATGAATGCGACGTCCTACCGGGAGTACTGATACGTTTACGTACGTGTTTGCATACATTTGATTACGATCTGCAATCCATCTTCCGCCATTATTTATGCAGGCCTGTAAGTCCTCCTCCACTGTCATTCCCCCATTCATCGGATAAAAAAAGGGTTTCCCATGTGTGCCCACAATACATCATAATATTTGGCCGCTAATGGAGCCGAACAAGAGAAGGGAGCGAAATATAGTGGAATTGTGTTACGGCATTATTGGTGTCATCATCGATGGTGCATAATAACCATTTTCATTGTGCTCAGATCTTTTATCATCCTGACTATATGGGAGGATTTCTATCCCCGTGCCCTGTTCCTCCCACCTCTACGAGCCCATTCAGCATTTGTGTGAAAAGGACATTTTCCCCGAGGGTGTAGGCCAACAAAATATATTACAGTTTGGAAAGGATCATCAAAAGGAGTACGGAAGAGGCAGTGGTGGAAGAGGATGCAAACAAGGGGTAGAGGCTCCCCCGTAACGGGAAACCACAACCACAGGAAGCTACTTTCTCGGCACGACTAAGATTACCACCAAGCCGTATATGAAAAATTGCCGTTATTTGATGTCCTCTCTGTCCTCTCATATGATGGGATAAGCCGTATTAGGGATATGATATGATAAAGATATATGTCATGAGTGTATCACCCAACTTTATTTGGTTACAGCTGAACTTTCACCATAAGTAAAACACGGGGACAATGAACCTGCTTTTTTGTAGTTTCCAGTTTCCCTGAAAAAAAACTTATCGTATAAATAAGGAGTAAACAGCGACAAAGCCAAAGCAATATTTTAGCATGGGGAAGAAGACCCCTTTTTCTATTAACTCTTATGGGGAGACACATTTCCATTGTCTGGTTTTAGTATTCATTTAGTAATAATACTTTCTCCGGGCCAAATAGCCAAAGAAAGGTTATGAATGTCAGTGTCAAGTATATTTTTTGGAGGAAGAAAAGTCTCTCGTCCTGAAATTGACAAAGTGCATAATCATTTTTTACATCCCTGTCCCTCCTTTCACTGAAAGGATTCCACCAATAAACACTTTTGCCATTGAACTGTAGCTTGGCTTTGACGTAATGCAATCAGCCACCCATAAAAAAGATTCTTTCTTGGGAGCTAACAGTTTGTAAAGAATTTGGAATAAAATTTTCCACTTGGGTGCACAAACTATAAAAAAAACGATTCAAGAAAAATGAGCAGATTAAATCTTTTAATCATTTCTGTTTGAAGTTATTCCAGTTACAGTTATAGAGATAATTAAGTCATAGATATAAGGTATTTGTGCGTCTAACGATAACGATGAAGCTATTAACTTAAAGAAGCGGAAAAAAATGAGGGAGAAACGATTCATCACCCTTTACCACTTATTAATTCTTAGGTGATTAGGTGAAAGTCTTGCAAAGAACTTCAAAGAAAGAACAAGGAATTACGCATTTATCAGGGGAAGTCAGCCGTTTAAGAATCTAAATCAATTTTAGAAGTGAAACTGTGACGAGGAATAATCTTTTCTGTGTTGAAGCCCTCATCATCCTCAAAAGCATCATCATGTTCCTCTGGCAAACCATTTTCTGCGTTTGTATTCTTATCCTCAACGGATTCGGATCCGTCCTGCTACCCTCACCGGCTCCAGTTCGCAGCGACAATCTAGGTAAGTAACAAATCCACTTTTGGTTGTTCTATATTTCAGCGGGATCGAAAGGCTGGAGCAAACTTTGGCATCAAATCTTCTTCACTCGTGATGTATTGCCCAAATATATAGGTTTACTTATATCTATATCCCTTCTCGTGCATTTTCTTATCCCAATAGCAATCTCTGTGCGCTCCAATAAAGGACGCATAGAGTTTTCTTTGCCCGGACATATTCTCCCAAAGTGAAAAAAAAAGTTTTTGCGTCAAACGCTCCTCATAAGTTGTAACATAGCAGAGGAGGAAAAAGGAATTTATACGATTTTGAAGCCTTTTATGTCCAAGTTCAGATATGTCTGAGATAAGGTCTCTATTTAGCCAATTTTTTTTAGAGTTCTCCAACGAGAAATATATTTCATCATCATAACTTCATAGCACAATATTAAAATAAAAACGGTGAAAGTACGGCTATAATTTTGAGAGAGATCCTCTGGAAAACATAAAGTTTTATTCGTATTTTGGCAATGTACTTTTTTTGCAATGTCATATTTACATAAGGAGAAATTTATGTGTCAATTTTTTCCCTCTCCAAATGTGTGAAAGTCCGTGTCGTCTGTACTAGGGAAATGGGGGAAGGAAGGACATTTCCCTTTACATGAATTCTGTTCACTTGAGTAACCATGAATAAAAAAGTGTGGAAAGAGGGTTTTAAAGAAAAAGTCACGCCAGCTTGGGTGAAAAAAACAAAAGGAGTCCATATCCCAGATATGAAGGTTCGTGTAGTAAATAAGAGGGTCGCGAGGAAAATTATATTGCCTGACGTTTTGGGAGTAGTCTCCACTTTTATAGTTTGGAGATGTCGGGAGGAAAGAGAATGATGTGATGCATCTCCTTTAAAATGCATTCGATGTAGAATATTTGTGTTTGCTCTAGTTCCACTGTACCTAAAAAGTTCCTCTGAAATGTAGATTTTTTTTATGGTCATACATAAAATGATCTACAGCTTTGTCTTTATTGCAATTTACGTGATGATATCCGTAATAGAAATGTCACTGGGGGATTGTGACTAATCATATAACCTTTTTTTGGACAAAGTTTGCTCCAAACAATGAATAAAGAGTGCAATTTTGGAGGATATTGGGAAATAAGAATAAATTCTGCTTTGAAGTCTTTAGCAGATGTTCTTTAAGGTTCTGATTGTGCATATTTGTGTAGGTATAAGATGGTAATATCAAGTTATCAAAGGGTTTTGTTTGAAGGAATCTGTTTCAGATTGGAGGAAACGTGGAGCTGGGAAAGTGGAGCATGCGGGTGTACTTAATAGTTTGATATAGCATGTTCACTTCAAGGAGGAAGTGGCGTGGGTATGCATCACTGACTCCGAATAAGGTCCTGGCTTGAAATTATTTATTTAAGAATATCGCTGGATGTTTAGATGCTAAAAAATCCGGCAAATTACTTCCTGCATGGTTGTTTTGCCGAATCAAATTGTAAATAGTAATGCAAAAATCAAGAGATTCGAGAAGAATGTGCTGAAATGAGATAGAATATTCAAAAATAGAATTCTTCCACTTTGTCACGTAGAGAAAATACTGTGCTGAATGTCATCTTTCTCTGGAAAGTGAACTCTGATATACATATTTTTGGGTATTTTGAACAAAACATTTTCAATATTAAAAAATACTTGAAAAGAAAAAGTTATAGATAGGCTGAGAATCTTTTTTAAATAATAAAAAAAATGAAAAGGAAAGTATTGGTATTGGATTAAGTGGATGGATTCACATTTCCATCAGTAGCATTCCTGTGAATTGTGAGTAATGTATGCGACCAAGTTGCATTTTCGTATTCTAAATACTTATTCTTGATAAGAGATGATGTCTTCACTCGGTATCCCGAGTAAGATTTCGTTCCATATAAAATTTTAGCAATAAGAGAATGCCTACCAAAGTTGATGATTATGATGATGCAAAATGTGAGGGCAGCTTGAAGCCCTTATACATACTTGCAAGCAAACCCATCCATGCATCGAGTCACTCCAGATTTAACGGAACATATAATATTTTCTGATTTGGCAAATGAAAATGTCAATTCTCCAGTTTACTGGAAGAAAGTAATGTGAAAGCACCGGTATCATACTTTCACAATACGCTCTATTGTAAGTATTAAGAGGAAGATGCCAAGGTATAAAAAGGCAATACCTCAATTTCATCTTTTATAGAATGTCATTTTTCTCAATGGACTTCGGTAAATTGCTCTTTCCGAATTTCATTTTAATCGAGAATGACGTTTTTTACTTTGTCTACAAAAGTGCAGCAAACCTATCAAATAAATTGCGAGTCGACAAAAAACCAAATGCAAGAACACCCAGCTGGCTTATATTACACGGCAGCTTAAATACAAAGAAACTTTTCATCTCACCTTATTGGTGATACTTTCTCTACTTGATCGTACGTTTCTGATTCCGATTTTCCATCTTGCAATTTTTTGCTGATATAAATAAATGATCAAATATTTCTGCCAGATTTGGTGTTTTATTTGATTTGTGGCCCTCATATTTAGACACATTACTGACGCTGCCACCGCTGCATTTATACTCGAATTTCTATATGCTTATTTCACAGCAATAGAAAGTCTGCTACTTTTGCTGGTTTCGCAATTTGTCATCCAAAAAGGAGAAAAGGTGAAATGCACAGGGGTTAGTAAAAATATTTATAAATTATTTCATACGTTTTTCTTCTCTACTTGGTAGACTTGTTCTGTTCAAGTGACCTACAGCATGCATATAGGTATAGTCACGTAGTCCAACTTTTATTATGCTTATTTGTATTCCATGTTCCGCCAATTTTTTATTTTGATAGAAATGGATCGTTTCAAAGAGGAAAAAAAGTTTACCAAGTCTTGAAACGACCAAGGCTTATTTTTTTGCAGGATGCATTTTTGTTTTTAGTATTCAGCAAAAGCATCACGGATCTAAAGGAAACACATAACAGTTTGTTCCTGTTATATGTTTACTCATGTATTTTTAAACTAGTCCGATATTTAGATATCTCTTTGATGTCATTTCCCTGTTCCCCCTCTAATCTCTGGAATCTTTTGCGTGAATTAGAGAAAAAGGGGAAAAAAGTTCTTTGCTCTCTCAAAAAAAGAGAAAAATACTAGTCTGGTGGGACTATACTGACTTCAGGATGAAAATGTGAAGGGTCCTTTGCGCCATAATATCTGGCATATATCACCATTCCACCCTGGCATATATATCCTTGTAAAAAGTTGCAAACTTTTGCCTTTGCTAGGTATATCCAGCAGAAAGAAAAAAGAGACCAGTTTTGTTCGTGGTGAATAGTGATGGCATGGCAGTGGTCGAGGTTTTTTATGCAAAGCGGCAGACCATGGAAGAAACCCCTTCTTACAGCCATCCATCCATCCACCTCCTCCTACACATACCACAAAAGGGACGTACGTAGTGAAAAGGGAAAGTAGTGATATTTTACAAGAACCGGTTCCTGATTCACTACTTTCACTTTAGTACACCTTTTTTCTTTGGGGTTTGTACGCGTGGCAGGGATCTGGCCCAGTCTTATTAGGTTCTGCACTTTGACACTGATGCTCTCTCCTAGTTCATTCTCCTTTCCTAACTTTTCCATGGATGCTGGAACTAGTCGGAACAGACATTCCAGCTGAGGGGTACACTGTAGATGGTGCTCAGTCGGAAGTATATGATCCTTACTCATCATATTTTATGTATGGCTGTAGTCTACATGTTCTACACTTCTACCTCCACCACTTTTAAAACTAAGTACATATGTAGATGTACGTTTCGCGATGAAACTTTCACTGGTCTGAATATTTCATTTTATGAATCGGTTTCTTGAATCCTCATCATCATTATCATCAGAAGGGTGTGTAAGGTGTATATATATATATATGATGGGAGAAAGTAGCGTGACACAAAACGGGCCTGAAAGGCAAAACCAAGAGGGGCGGAATAAATCTGCATGTTGTCTCAGAGCTTCACCCACATCTATAGATCAGAAACCAGTATGTCACCGCTGCCACCGCCACACAATGTGATGGGTGTGGACTTGCCTTCACAGTTCCATCCATCTTTTGACGTATTCATTTTCTTAAAGGGTTTGGCTCCTTCCCTCTAATTTCTTAATATGTTCCAAAATACCCACACAAATCTAGACTAGAAATATTTTCACTTTCTCCCTGATAACGACTTCGTAATAGGGATGATGATGATATGATGGAAGCAAAGATATATTTATACACTCATTTATAAAATATATATATGGTATGATTATGGATGTTCATGTTGCCAGTGAAAAAAAACTTTCCTCAAAATGTTTCTTCCATCCCAATCTTGTGTAGTGTTCCACATTGGTAGTAAATTTTCAAGACTTTTAGTTTTCAGTTTCACTCATTCCAATGTCGTCTTTCTCGCTTGCACGCCTTCCTCCCCGCTCCCTTCCTAGCTCTTGATTGATAAATCACTTTCACTTAAGAAGGAAGAGGTTAAACTTGCGTTCCCTTATGCCCAGCCATACACCACTCCAGAGCAGAGAGCTCCCGTTGACTTGACTTAAATTTGGTGTAACGAACAAGCAGTTCGTCTTTCTCACCAGTCATTTCCCTTACTTTTGGAGCAATTCTTGATTTCCTCCTTGGGGACTAGTCTCGTCTCTTTTTTATAGAAACTTCCAGTTACTCAGATGTAGCGAAAATTTTGGTGGATGAAGGAAGCTCTTTAGATAAAAAAAGTTGTTGGCCCTTTTCAGGGAAATGTTGAAGGGACGGATGATGTATAATATGTACTTACAGACGATAATGGCTTTACAACTAGTTCCCTTTCAATATATCATATCTAAATAAAAGTAAACATCGCCCTTTCGTCTTCCTTCCCCGTGAATGATGATGATGAATCTGAGGGCTGTGCATCTTAATCCTTGAAAAGGGGGTAATGATGATGAGATTTTCTTTAAGCTCAGAAGCTTAATGTTTTCCCCTGTGATGAGGATGATTATGATGAACAAGATGTCGTGCAATATCTTGCTAAATGCATCTCTTATCTTGAGCCACATCCCACATTTACGGTATGATTATGCACATTGCTCAATTCAGCTAATGCCATGATACCATTCATAAGGTCAGGGGGATTTGGCCTAGTTCCTTTTGGGTTAAGACTTATTGCTTACTGTTATATTTATTAATGGGGCTTTCTCGCTGTGCTCGTGTGGTTGCTGATGTGCATAAAGTTTCGCGGAGATGAGATGATGGACCCTGAAGTTATTATGGAGGCGATGGAGCGGAGGTGGAGTTAATGTATTCCTTTTCTAGTCATTTCCCCCTTTCTCGAGAGTTTAGGTTTTTTATACTTTCTTCGATTAAAAGTGATGCATACGTTGATGGGATAGGGAGACAACATCTCGGTCTTTTTGCATGTTGCAAATATACAAGGCTGGAACCATTAATTTCTAGACAAATCTACTAAAATAGTAATAATGATCTTTAGACTAAGCACAAAAATTGATTGATAGAGCCTGATGGAAAGTCAGTGATGTGAATGTAATGTTATGGATTGGAATTTTTGAAGATTTCTTGAAGAAAAACAATATCAAGTAGACAGACTCTGAAGTATTTTTAATTTCTTAATTATTCTTGTTCCTAGGCTTTCCGGTGGAGTTTGTTCTGTTGATGCTTGCATGTTATTGGGATAAAATCTTACATAAGTAGTTGATCTTTGCTTGTTTGGAAGGATCATTAAGGAAAGAGCAGAAAGGGATGATGGGATAGGAGAAGTTTTCATAAAGTTGTCACTTCATTACTTAGCGCTGACTTGTATCTCCATCATTGTCATCTTCATCAGAATCCCAGTTTTCAAATAATATGGGACATGGAACATTTGCATATCTTCATTATTATATTTATAATGCTTGATATATGAATTAAGAGTTGTACATTTATAATCCAAAAGGGTCGACCTATTTTGCATAAGTTTACGTGTTCATTATCTAACAGTGCCATAGCTCGCCACGGATGGCTGATGATTTTGATGACGCTGGTTGTTTGCTTTTTCCCAACACATAACTAACTTTTAATCTAATATATTGTTGGAGGAATAATTTTTACTCTCGCCCTCGCCCACTGACTCATTATTGGTTTCGAGGCTAAAGAAGGGCACGAGGTTTGGGAAGTCTATCCTTTCGTGCTAAAATTAATATCGGATGGAAACTAGAGTCTGACTGAATTGTAATTCGAGACTGGATGATGGAAGGAGTCACTTCCTCCCCAACACAACATACTTATATAACTAACATCGCACTACTGCTAATTTTTACCAGTCACTCATCGCATCGCTGTATTCACTTTAGAGCAGGCAATGAGAAAATTATGAGGCTACTAAGTCAGTGTCAGTAAGTCATAGTCATAATCATGAAACAACAAAGCTATAGCAAAAGGGTTTTTATGAATTCATTTTGGCTTTTGTGGCTCATGGGCGGTCCCAAGAGGAGCGGAGAAGTGAGTGTAGCTCATTTGTGTCCGCACATCCCTCAAATTATTCTCATAATTACTTGTTTTTAACTCCTACACTATAATAAACTGCTCACTAATCCTAGTCTTTTATACGCTGGTGTAATAAAAACTGAGTAATCGTAAAAAGTTATTTTTAAATCAATTAAAGGAAACAAGATACTTTGTTTAGTTGAACACTTACAAATATGGGTCATGCTAAGAATGATGCAAGTACCTAAAAGCTAAAAACATAACAGAATCATCCACGCTCCCTCTTCAATTTCAAAGACCTACTTTCAAATTTTGGTACTTTGCTGCGTACTCTAAACTTTTCTGGGAAAGTTTCACTTTTCACGCTTTGTAAATAAATGACAACATTTAAATTACAAAAGCGCTTTCCCTCAAATCTCCTCCTTTAATTTATTCATTACACTTTTATAAGCCAGAGCCTGATCCCATTCATCCGGAAAAGGAAAGAGCATTACATATTTCAAAAAATCTGATACCGAATTACATATATACAGTTAAGCATCGTTAGAAATTTATATCGCGCCATGAATAGGACCATTTATAGGACTCATACGGCTCCTTCCTATAAAACATACGAGTACTATAATACTCGAATGGAATGGGTGGTATTTTGTGGGAATTAATGAACTTGGATGAAAAATTAGTTCAAGTCTCTCGGTAGCTCCCACTTCCATTTGTTTTAACGTCAGCTTGCCAGCCCAGCCACCACATCACCACCGCCAATCTAAACCAGGCTGAATGCGAGCTTTAGAACTAGGCGGTCATAAACAACAATAGAGAGAAAGCAGCCATACGAAAAAAAACCATCTACATCCCTTTATAAACTATTCTACATAGCTCCGCTGAAAAGCAGTAGCCTCGCTATATCCAAGAATGGAAGTACCCACGCGATGCACAATTTTTAGACCCTCGGCATAGACAGATGGATAGGGAGAGACAGGAACGGCAGACTTTTTCCATCAAATTGTGCACAAACTAGTATGAGAATGGCTAAATGAAAGAGAAGAAGTGGTTTTTATGTTGGATGCTTGATGATCATTGTGATCCGTGCTGTCGAAAGTCCTTCATCTTTAGTTACTCAGCCAAGCATGAAACTCGAAATATAGTAATATGGAGGCAGGCAAAGTGGCCTGAAAAACGAGTATGAAAAAACTTAGGGAAAGTCTCGCTTCCACACTTTGCCCACTTTTGTTTGCTTAGTTTGTGGTAACTGTAGCCTCTCTCTCTAAATTATTTGAATATTGGTCCCGCACCTGACTTTGGCTACAGCTGTCGCACAATAATTTCCCTTAAAAAACCCCCAAACTATCTATTAATTCTCCAACCACCACCCCGTGCCGGAAGAAGCGAGTCATAAGAAAAGAAAAACACCAATACAGAACGCTATACCAAATATTTATGTTTTAGTTTTTAACCTTAAAATATCCTATGACTTGGTGTCGTATAAGGAGATGGTGGACTCGATTTAGCCTACTGCGTGAACTGGGTGGAGACGATATGATGCGTTGGGAAGTGGAACAAAATAGACGCGGACGTGGATCTCTGTACCCCAAAGATAGATTTGATGGAGGACCCTTATTCCGGAATACTCTTCGCTTTTTAGCCCGAACGTGGGATTGTTGTGCCCCTACCAGGAAGCTAGATCCAACA
>JAQGAH010000865.1:0-23327 GCA_034696885.1 Lepidocyrtus paradoxus | reverse complement strand
ATCAAGGCGAGCAGGATAATTTAGCTAGTTAACCTTTTTGGAAATCAGTTAAAGTCAGATTAGAACGAAGTTTTAATGTCTCACAGGGACAATGATGTCGGTATATCTTGTTGATAATAATTTTTTATCATTTTTCCTACGTTCTTTTATTGATATCGCTCATGAATGACTCAGTTGATACGTTATCAGAGGAATCTAAATCAAATAATTTTCCTCTTACGATACACCATACAGGTGAGGCTGACGGGAACAAATACAAGAATTAAATCCATTCGAATGAGGTATATTTTCTGTCATAAAATTACAATTTAGGAAAGCACGCCACATCTCCTCCACTGGCTTTCAGGATTTTAAAGGGATTTCTAATTCATATTGAATTATAAAATTGTTCTTTTCATTTTGACTTTATAATGATTAATTCGAATTCGTTATGACGTGCAATGAAGCATGCTGAAAAAACTCGAGGATTTTTTATTTTCTTCTCTCGTATACTGTATAATAATATTTCATCGAAATGATGCCCAGCAAACGTAAGAAAGACGTTATTTGATTTGCTAGTCTCCTCAACCCAATCCAATACTAACTCTGCAGCCCTGGCACCTACCCTAGCCTGCTGGCACATAAGCTGGCATTGTTGTTGGAGGCATTTGAGAAAGAAGATATTTTTATTTTATTTGTGCTCATGTTCCTCCGGACAGGAATCCTATTTTCTCATAGAGACACACCAATACATCATGTTCAGTCACAAGACAGTAGTAATAGTAGAATGAAAAGTAGGAGTTAAGTTTTAGAATATGGTAGTTGGCAGTAGATTTTTCCCGAGCCAACATTATCTTCATGAGATTCACAAGGCTCATGTTTGTCAGTCTTGTGCATCGCATCGTTGTAACCATAGACTAGTGAGCGCAGGAGCAGCAACAAAACAACATCGCATCCTCATCCTCTCAGGATCAGGCATAGCACCAGAAACTAATTTATGTATGAGACCAGTGATTAATGGGATTGCGTTGGACGTAAGATTTATTTATGAGGTGAAATAGAAAAGGAGTGGAAGGAGATGAAGAAGAATCCAAGGAGGAAAAAGATATTCACAAAAAAGCGCATTCCTTCTGCTAAAAACTTCTTATACAATGGATGATGCATATATTTGCTATTACGTAGATATGTGTGTAGTGAGGAGATTTTTTTATATCAGCTCTAGAGTCAGAATAAGTGAATGAGTTACATAGCTCTAGTTGGACCGAGAGATAGGGAATCTTGAACGGAGAGAGGAGAAAAAAAAGCCTCAAGATGATTTAAACAAAAAACATCACGCAGACTTCGTGTCATCTCTGCGCAGAATGTAATGAAATTTGCTGCACGGTTTCTGAGTAGGTTGCTGAATGATTAAGAGGGATTTTGTTTGGTCGGAGTTTTTAAATTTGGAGAAGTTTCTAGAGTTAGTTAAATGCCCTTAAAATTAAAATTTATAAGTTAATGTGTACAAATATAGCAGGTTTCCAGTGTTCATAGAAAGTTTGAACTATTGCTTGATCAAAGACCACAAACACCATCCTATGATTTATTAAAATGCAATAAATGCATCGGGAGTCACCCTTTATAACATGCCTATAGAATGCAAACGAGAAAATAATTGACATTTTAATTAATAATCGACACAGACTTGTTTAATTCAACGCTATCAGAGGACAAGTCCCTATACATGATGGATTTCTAAAGTAGCCACAAAAGCTTAAAAAAAAGTTTGCCTATAAGAAGTGAGGTTGAAATAGGTAATTTTTTTAAACACACCACTTGATTCTTTATTAATGCTCCTCCTGTCTACATAAAGTCATTATCAATTACAAATTAACAATATGATAATGCATAAATCCGAAATAACAATAAAGTCTAACTAGTTACGTGGATACATCTCCATCAGCTCGTCATCCTCGTCACTAACTAAACTCAATACTCTCCCTTTCTCGGCTCTCCACCATCCAACCCCATCCATTGCTCATCTTCCCTATCGTAATCAAATCAGCAGGATGATCATGATGATGATCATCATCAGCATCCTCGTCGTTTTTATAATAATACAAACCAATTACCACCAGATAATATCTTTATCATCTCATCATCATTCCATTCAGCTTTTCCATGAGGAGGGAAATTATCCAACTTTTTTGCATAGAAAAACCGCAAGGGATGAAGACGAAGAAAACTGGCTAATATAGGGAGGAATTATTTCTTTCAAAATATAAGCTGAAAATATATAGCTGCATGGAATGGTCATAGTCTGAAAGCAGGAGCTTAGCCTCCACAACATGGCCAATCATCCAAGACAACAATGTGGTTCATCTCGGACGAAGCACAACCTCTTAAAAACCTATTAAGACTCTTTATTGTTACCAACAAAATTTCTTAATCTTTTCGATAATGTATTCATATAGAAATGTGAGTAATATGCTGGCAGCAATTCTCTGGGCTTTTTTCCCTCTCTCCTCAACCCACTCCTATTCTCGTCAAAAAATCGTAATAATCTCCTACGTTTACATGACTCGACACAATATGCAGAGATGTTGGTAGAGCTTTATAAAAAGAATTTGATTCTAGACAGTGTTGCGCTGGCTGCTCCTTTCTTGGCAAACCTTAAAAAAATATTATCCTCTCATTATCATATAATAATAGATCATGGGCTGCTCAGAATCTGAAAGAATGATGATTGGTGATGATGGATTTGCTCAGATTAAAAATATGATAGGATCGAATCTCATCATTCATCATCGATCCAATCCATGTAGTAATGATTTTGAGCTTTCCAGGCGAATTTAGTTTCGAAACGTGTGACTATATAATGGGGATATAAGTAAGCTGGAAACTAGAATGATTTTGTTTTTGCGATTGAGTGTCAGATATTGAAAATAAAAGCATTTTTTTAATATGCCAATTTTAGCAATCTTTCTCCAATCAAATAATTATATTTTTGGTTTGATTTTCTCTCCAAGCCAGACCTAGATGTCATGTCATCCTCGGTTGTTGATAGAGATGATATCAAATGATGAGCATTTCATATTTCATCAAAGGTCAGTCACAGTTCTCGTATTGAAGGAACAGGATTCTCTCTGGCGAGGTCGTGAACGGAGGAAAATGATTCATGATTCAAGAATTGAAAAACAATTTCCTCTTTCGCAGTTTAATTTTCGTACCCTTTTTTGCATGGCTCACTTTATATGCCAATGCAGAGGGGAAAACATTCACTTGCATATTTTCTCAGTATCATTACATATCTCTGTGTTGAAGAGTAATTCATGCACGGCAACGGTAAGAAAAGGAGAGGAACTGTCTGCAAAGAAGGTTTTGATGTTGGGGAGCTGTACACATGAGAACAGAAAATTACAGAGTAGAAACCCTCAATTGACTTTTGAAGATTTAGACATAAAATTACCCAGGAATATTAGTATGCATGAATAAGACCGTACGCGCTTGAAACTGATTTTTTTCCCCTTACCGTAATTTGGCCACTTTTCGTAAAGTTTTTCCTCTTACATTGTTTCAAACTATGCATAGGGATTTATGCATGTGGCAGAGAAAAAGGAAACTGACATTGCATTCGTAGGATTCGTACTTGAGATTTAAAAGTTTGCACGTAATAGGATCAATAATAGATCATTGTACTTTGTACCCATTCTGGTTGTAAGCTGTTCGATATGAAGTCTCACAGAAAAAAAATCTAAACCGAGAGCAAAAAAATAATTGTCCGAAAGATTCTCCGTTGGATTTTGGCTGATGAAGTACAGTTAATGCAATGAACTTGTAATTTGAAAAAAGCAGGTTGAAACGTAAATGCATCTGGATCTGACAGGACTCTACAAACAGACCCAAAAAATTACAGGTCATTCATTTAGCAAACAAAATGTGAAGAATCTGACAGTTTTAGCCGGTTCCTTGTCTTTGACATTTGCTAATTATCAGACAATGATATTTTTGCGGTAGTCTAATTTGCAGTTTAAATGCCACCCTTTGTCATAAACTGGGATTTTAAATGAGATAAGATAAAACCAATGTTTTGACTTGCTTATCATTACCAAACTGTCAAATGTTTTTCCGCCCCCGCCAGATCAATCCAATTCATATGTAGTGTATGTATGTTTGGTTGCATGATATACTAAAAAACAAATGGTATCTTTAATAACAGAGGGAAAGAGTAATATTCCTTATCAGCCACTAGCCACTACTTGGGTCTTATCTAATCGGGCTTTGCTCATGGAAAATATCTGGCTGTAGACAAACGGCAATATTGTCTATGAACCCTAATGTTAACGTAAGACAACGCAAAACTATGCGTGAGTCATACGCAGTATTAACTTGATACTGCCAGGATAGTGACTCAAAATGAAATGCATGCATCTCAAGATGAAATTTGTCGCCTCCAATCTCACCATTTAAAGCAGAGATTTGGGAGGACAAAAATGTTTTTATGCTAGGTCAAACGTTTTGTTATTGAATGACGTAATTGTCAAGTATCGTATAAATATGATTACATTTGCCTTTTTGTTTCAGTACAGCTTTCCGTTTACCAATGTCAATACCTATATTTTCTGAATGCAGGTTGTTACTATTTTTAAACACGACTCTGGTTATGTGACTGGTGACTTCTGAAATTTGATACTATATAAGTTAATTAGTTTATAGTAGTGAGCTGTTACCTGTAACTATTTAATTTTTAGTTAACTTGGGTAAAATGGCAGACAAGGCCATTGCTAAAATGACAAATGTTTTAATGTACATCGATGAAACTAATATGTACGAAAGTGCAAAGTGGCATTCCGCAAAAATCAGAAATTATCGGGATGGTGTGCCTGATAGAAACGTGACTATCGATCTGAAGGCAATGATAAGGGTCGCATTAGGTCACAGGAATTTGATAATTTGCCGGGTGTACACAACGTTCGAGGAACAGAAAGGAGCAGGTATGTAGCCGCAAAATTTTATTAAATCATTTAATAGAATTTTTTAAAGTTTAATATTTTTGCTTTACTAATAATTCTATTTAAAAGTATTTTTTCCCGTTTTATTTAGATTTGGGGAAAAACATAAAAATTAAGCATTGTAAGCGTTATGATGACTCCAGACAAGAGAAGGAGGTTGACACGGGACTAACGGCATTTGCCGTTCAAGACATTCTTATGCATAAAGAGACGGCCGGACCAGATCGAACTTTAATTTTGTTCTCAGGGGATCAAGATCTCTATCCAGTTGTGAAGATCGCCAGACTGCATGGGTATAAAGTTGAGCATTGGGCATTTTTTTACAGCCGCAGTCCAAAATTCCAATTGAAACAAGAAAAATATCCGCACGAAATTACACTATCGTTACTGGACGATATATTTGGCTCAATTACCTCCAATAATTATAAATTCCAGAAGGACGGTCTTATTCCAGATATAAGTATAGTCGCATCGTAAGTAATAATTGCAAAGGCCTGTAAGATATCAGAATGCGTTTGATTTTTTTAAATGTGTTTTGATTCTATATTTTCAGAGTTAAAACTCCAAAGAAAGACTTGGAATGGAAAATGATTGAGGAGCAGTGTTTGGAACAACTTGTTGAATATTCGAGGGGCATTTTTAAATTACCGATGGTTGGAAGACTCTTAAGTGAAAAGAAAAACTGTAGGGATTTTTTACTTGTTTCAACCGTCAATCCGATTTTTTACCGATGCAGAAAGTGCTCTACCCGTTGCGCGATCTGCGATGAAAAATACGACTTTAGGTAAGTCCGTATCCCTGTGTGCCAGAGTGGAGACTATTGGTTTTATCTGGAGTATTTACCGATTACATTCATGATTGTGAATATGGATTTTAGGCAGCAATTCCATAACGAAGTCAAGAACTTAACTGCTGGGTTTAAACTTACGGTCGGTAATAAAACACTATCAGTCTCATTTTGCAACTATACTGATTGGGAGCAATCCAACAAGCAGAAGGAACGACAACACCAGTTACCGGCTCCGGTTCCCACGTTTACGTCTAAAACTAGATTCCAATTGTTAGACGATGAGTAGTTGGAAGTGAATATACTCAGTTTATTTTTACAAAATACAATATTTACATAATGAGCAAATACGATTTGTATCTTTATTTTTGTCAAATATTTAACATATTAAATTAAACTGCATGACGGTGTGTCGAGAAAAAACTAATTAATTGTGTCATGTTCTGAAGTTTGTAGACTCGAACTATTATTCACACCTAAAGTATTAATAGAGAATTCAAAGGAGAGGTACACAAAACAATACATAAATTGATATTCCGTTAAGAAACTAGGTAAAGCTAGAGCTTTTCCGTTAGGGTTGCTTTAGTTTTTGCTCTTAATAGAAAACAGCATGAAGTATAACAGTAACATATGCACAGAAAAAGGTCTGGAGAAGCCCCAGGAGCATTTATGCATCTTTAATAGATAAATACGTACGCACGAAGGAGACTAGACTAGTCAGTTTCCTTTCTTCCGATACCTTTTTCTATTTATTCAATGAATACTGAACTCGCTAGTTATTTTCTTTCCGCTTTAAGATAAAAATATATTAAGCTACTTACGGTAGAAAGGTTGTAGGAGGTAAAATATATAACGGTGAAATCGAAATGTTTCCCTATGTTACTATTCATTTATCAATTGCACAGAGAGAGAAAAAATGATCCAGATTGGGTAATTAATTATAGGAAGGACTGATAAGTCCTAAATTGTAGACTAGATTGACAGTCGGCGGTGGAGACAATGAAAATCTTCATGTTTGAATGTGTAATAATAATTTGACTATGGAGAATAAAAACTGACATTGATTTTGAAAAAGAAACTGACGTTGCTAAAATATCCAAAAGTTTTATAACTTTTTTTCATTTTGATATTTCCCCATTCCAGTGCATATCATGATCATGCTGATGTCCCTATTTCAATTCTTTTAATCAAAGCCCTATCCCCAAGCAGATGCTAGTAATAAAGCGGCCAGCCCACGTCCAAATTTTTTTCTGCTTGGAAACCTTATTGTTGACCTCATCACCAGACCACCAAACGGTACTGCTATAGTGTCTGTGCTAGAGAAAAAAGTTAATTTTACGAAGAATCCCCAAGATCCTACTTTATAAATTAAAAATTCTCTCCATATTTCCTTCAAGCCAAGAGAGACATAATTCACAACACGACATGGTAATCCCCTCTCCTCTCTCTCCAGTTCCACTTTATACTTAGCTTTTCATTCACCTCAGCAAAAAAAAGTTTATATGGCTGGAACTATATAAGGAGTAGAGTGGAAAATGTGTAGTAGCTGGAATAGGAACTTGGGACGTGTGGCAATGTGAATGTTATATTACTCCTACCAACACCACCACACACAATATAGCCCATAACTCAATAAAGGTAATAAAATGAGAGCACACGTAACAGCATTACTCAACCTCGTTAATATATTCACCCTCGAAGAGTCCCATTGTTTCATACATATTTTCTCCACTTTCTTTCTCCCAACAAACGTTAGTCATAGTCACTTCAAATAATATAAAAGTATATGGAGTATGGCACAACCAAGGATTTAAGGAATTCTGATTACACAGTTTGATATAGCTCGAATTTATCAGATAGCTTGTGGGACAGAAGGGAAATGGGCATGTGAATTTGATCAGTACCATATAGGCAGCAATATAATAATTAATTGCTTATTTCAGTCTACTATTACGGATGCATCAGTTTATCTAGATGCTGGAATATCAGATTTTTCTATTCTAGAAGGAAAATTAACTAAGTATACTATCAGTAGAAAAGAAAGCGGCAATCAATATGACATCAACTTTTGAAAGTTTTTATTATTCATGTCCGGAGACAACTGATCATGATCGAATGACACGTTTTGTGCGTTAGTGAGAAAATGAGGAATTAATATTGAGTAATAACGCCCTTAATAAAGTATTTTGGATTATTGACATTAACAACATAAAAGGTACATCGTAGCAATAATAATCGATTTAACTGAGGTATAACCGAATTTGAAAGTAAATGCTTACTTATCTTGTACTCTTGTGTGTATGTATTAACATATTAATTATTTTGCATTTTTGATTTAGTTAGTATAGCATCCCTTCTTATGTTGTAAGTCGATTGATGCGGATAAGTAAAAGGAGAGATACTATAGACATGAATTGAGCATGAACAAACTCAAATCTGTAGCCATTGCATTATGGGTACAAGTCAATTACAAATTCAGTTTGTGTTTAGGGACTCGACTACAAAATGACTCTCACCCCATTCTTTTCGCGACAAGTTCATCCCTCCCTGTAATGAACTAGTTGGTAATTTGTTCACAGAGTTTTAGTCAAAAGAAAGCCGTTTCCACTTTTGATTTCATCCAGCTTTGGTTTCCCAACAGACTAAGCTGGAACTAGAAATAACATGGACGAGAACCTTTAAAAAATCAAAGCATTTTTTTATAAAAAATGGGCTGGCATTGCATCCTGCATATTGCAACCTCGCCATCATCCTGAGAAATCTACCCAATTTAATAAAAACGTTTCCATTCAGCTTCACACCCCAGATATTTTGCATTTTCATTAATTTTGCTGATGAAGCCAAAGCAGCAAAAGCTGTATCCATCCCATCACAGCCCTTCTTCCCAATCTTTTCTCCTTGGCCAACACACACCTTTTTGCATAAAGACATAGATCATCTTTTCTTGACTTTTAACATGCGTGCTTGTCCATTGTACATATCGTAGATTCATGAGAAAAACAAGTAAAAAAACTAATGCCTACGGTTATTTCATTGTAAAAGCCCAGGTTCTTCTTTATCGTACTCTATCATCAGCAGAGAGAAAAAAAACTGGTGACTTCATGATGATGATTTGTGTCTCTGTTAAACTTGTTGACTTTGTCGGCCCTCTCTCCTTTTGTGCTATGCGTAACTTGTATTTGTTCACAAAAATTAGTTTTAGTCTAGTTGCAACAAAGCAAAACAAAGCAGCGCTCCTCATTATTTATTCATAAATGCTGTATTCCATTAAAATTCACAAACAATTTATAAAACAGGGAAATGCCTTTCATTTAATTTTCCCCCTTTGTTCCCCGCAACAGCATCAGGATCAATAGCTGTATTTATCCGTGTGTGGCTTTCCTTTCTGATGGAAGACACAACAAGTTATTTTGGAGGACCGCACCTGAATAAAATTAGGGAGAACGGGATATGCAAAGTTTTACTAATTTTTTTCTCTCCAATCCCGAATGAATGAAGGCATTCAATGGAATATATGTATCTTATCTACTGACATGAGAGATATTTGTAATGCCAGGCTCATTTTTCTATTCAACCGTGACACCGCATCGTATGCAAGCCATTTGCAATTACGATAAGGATTCCCTTTTCTAATGCAAATTCAAGTATTTTTTAAATTTCGAGCACTTATTATAGTACATTATTACTATTATTACTCACCAGCCAGTATAGAAGCTTCAGTGAGGGATGGAGGGGGAAAAAATTTTAATTCAGGGGGAGCATGCCGGAACGGTTGAAGATTTATTTCTTCATTTTTATCCCTCTCCATTCATTCTGAGAATGTGGAGTAAACCCTCCACTCTATTAAAACTGGCCAACTATGTGATATGATGTGATGAGTAACGACGAGTAAATTTCCACGAGCTAATGCATTACCCTAGATGAAGGAAGCCTTTTGACTCTCACAAAGGAAGGAACAAGAGGGTGTGAATCTTATTTGCTCATTTTATTTACTTATTTAACTCAATAAAGTTCCTCCTTTACAGCACACTGCTCCTCGCCCCTAAAGCGGCACAATATAGGAGGCTCATCTATCGAATTATCCTATTTTTTAACAATAATTTTCCCAAAGTAATATCTGAACTTCACCCTATCTTACAGATTTTTCTTATACCTCAGCCTATTTTCTTTTTTCCCCATTGAATTCTTCAGAGCAGAATCTAAAATGGGCTGAAATAAGAACTTCTTTTGAAAAGAATGTTCTCTTCTCAAAGGAGGGAGGGAGGATTTTACCCTCATTCGATCAGCAATTTATTCCAATCTTATGTTATATCACGGGAAGCTCTGTATGTGGTCCAAAGGGCGCAAAGAATGGAAAAAACAAGGAGGATATGTCATGCAGGAGTGGCGAAGAATCGATCAGAAACTTATTTTTAAAGAATCTGCCTTCCCAGCATTATATTAGTGAACTAGCAAGCGAAAAAAGGGAAGAAGGGTTGAAATTATTTCTCTCTCTCTCAATGTGTGAAACTAATAGAGAAGAGCTAGAAGCCTCCCTAGATTTATTACCCGGGACTCCACTCGGGATTTATTCATTCTCCCCGAGAATGATTTTTTTTTCTTTTGCATTTTTCCTCATACTTATTTTGGTGTCTAGAGAGGTTCTATAATTTGTGGCATATTATTACCAGGAAAATCGGAGGGAAGACGGAGGAAGAAAAAACAGCATCAGCTCAGTCTAGAACTAATTGTGTTTTTGAGCGTGCATCTGACAAAGCTGAAACTGGATCAAGCTGGAACCAACAGCCACTCGACTCAACTCTGATATATCACTAATTTCGAGCAACAACAGAAGAATGGATGATCCAATACAGTACAAAGGTAAATGAAAGGAAAGAGCAATAGCACATCCTTCATCTGTTCAGATTTACTTTTATAATATCAAATCATTCCAAACTAGAGTTCCTCATCTAATTCCAAAATATATGTTGTGGTGATCATCATAAAATATCATCATGCTCCCTGGATGGATCGCACATAATCTAGAAGAAATATGGGATATTATATATCATTTACTATTACAATGTAAATCGAGTAGGAGAAAACAGCGGTGGCAGTGGTTGGAAGCGGCATGAACAATACCTTAATTTTCTCAGCAGTCTCCCAACTAATATTACGTATTTTAACCCGCGGGAGGGTGCTCCAGAAAAAAAAGGATGGGGATGAGAGTCAAGAGAGGAGAGAAAAAAATGCATCATCATTTTTGGATGAAAAAGGGGAGACTACCTTAAATGCATACGTCTATATGTAAGTGAGGTAGAGACGAAGAAGAGGAAACCCGGGCAGCAAGCCAATAATTTTTCTTGAGATAGATGTGTCGGTGATTTCTTCCCACTTCCCTCCAAGGAATTATATCAGTTCAGATGGCTAGTATATCACCTTATATTACACCGTAGCATATCCTATCAAACAGATATTTTCGTAGGTATAATGGCAGGGGTGGTAGTGGCGGTGGTGGTGGTGACGATGAAAAAAATATCTACTACAACTTGCTCTCTCCTATCTACAGTGAATCTGCTTCCTTCTCCAAAAAAAATTTAGTGAAGATGACGTAGTAGAGGGAGAAGGAGCAATACATTCTCTTCGGAAGAATAAAGCATTTTGGAAGCCAAAAGTTGTCTAGTTTTTTTTGTTGATGTTCTAAAGTTTTGATGATGATGAATATAATGATACGGTAACAGTTATAAAGAAGAGCCCTTCGTATAATATTTGTAGTTTTGCATGAAAGCAAATAGCACAATATGCAATATAGTTTTCCCAACTATGACTCCCTTCCTTATTAACAACATTGCTGAGAGTCAACTCAAGGCTCCTTGAGTTTGAAGAGGAAGAAAAAAATGGAGAGCTTTCGCAAACCACGAAAATGGAATGGTATTTTAAAGAAAAAAAGGATGAGAGATTGAAAGAAATAAGAAGAGTTCTTGATAAATATACTACAGCACAGAATGTACATTTGAGTTCTTTCCTTTTTTCAAAAGTTTAAGCACCCACCGCACCACCATCACCAAACCCAAACTTTAGTGAACCATCAAAGTTTCCCAATTCTGATCTTCTGCCGCTGTTGTTTGATATAAAACAGAGAATAACTTTATATAGCTATATTTATTCCATCTTGCATAATATATATGGAGGGAAGAAACTTGAGATGAGACGTACCATTCTGTGAGTACGCTTCAGAGCGATATCTTATCCTGTCGTGTGTAAATCTTGGTTGCTTTTACTTTTTTGAAGTGTGTGCCCTACTCCATCCTTCTCGAGACTATAAAAAATATAGGGACAACGAGCTTGTCGAAGAGAAACGGGGGGATGGAGAGCTTTATGGTAAAAAATGGGGATAGAATACATTCTTCTCGTTAGGCTCGTGTGTCGTGTGCTCTATCAGTATGAGTCGAGACTTATCTTAAATGCGTAGAGTCTAAGGAAGGCCCATATCTATAAGCCTGTTCAGCCAGACAAGTGAAAATCATATAGGAGTGGAGGAGAATTTACGTTAATTTAAGATAGAAAGAAAAGTCATCAAGTCATCATCATCATCGTTTCCCTAGTCCTAGCTGGAATATGGATATTTTTTCCAGGGGGAAGTGCGATAATAAAGCAGCGGAGCAGAGGGATGCAGTCAAAAGTTGTTCCCTTCTTCCGCCCTAAGTAGATGCTGATGATGGAGATTGTAGATGATCAAAGAAGGGAGAAAGAACAACTCTCATAACGGAAATCATCATCATTATCATCGGCCTTGTCGTTGTCGTCCTTTTTTTTAGAAAAAGTTACAATTCAGATGCGGAGGAGGAGAGGGTGTAATGGCTAATGTGTTTAAATGAATTGCAGGGTGTAATAATAATGGGAGTAAGAAGATGCAGGGTGTTAATTAAAATAAGATGTAATTAATATAAATTTCACTAATTCTTAAAAGCGTTGCTTCCCTCAAGTTTTTTGGAAGGGCGGAGGGGAGATTAGCTTCCATATGGTTTATAGGTTCGTCTTTAAGCAACAGCACGTAATATTTGCTGAGGTAGTGGATTGCTTATCGATGCCTTATCATTATCGATAGTAGGTTTAATTATGTATTTTCACTTAAATTCCAGGAAAAAAGTCTTCAACATCCACAATTTTGTAAATGGACTTAACAAAAGATTGTTTTTTATTTCTATTTACTCAGCCAAGTGTAATTGTCAAAGATAATATTCCAAAATATGGAGATAATTTTTTCAATTATTTTTCTCTCTGTTGCATTTTTATAAAACATCTATTTCATTTTGTTATATTGCTTTCCAAGTTGAAATGTACTGCACTCATTCTACTGTCACGCATCCCACAAAACTATAAGCATTAAGATATATTTAAAAGAAAAAAAAACGAAATTGCGTTTAGAAGACAAAAAAAATCGTTTGCCCTTCCTTCTCCGGCCGAGCCTAACAGCCGTTATCTCTCCTCCATAACTTCCTGCTTTCACTCGATTAAAATTTCTTTTTAATTTTAACTTTTTTTCCTAGAGCCCAGGCCATAACTCAACCGCTGCCACAAGAGGATATAAAAATTGGATGTACTTAAAAAAATAAATTACATTTTGAGAAAAAAAAACCCATTCCTCGCCCCTAAGTCCACGCGGGTATAATTATAAGCATAAGTCAAAGGAAAGAAAAAAAAGAGAGTGCACGTTCCAAGTTGAGATTTTTTTTATCAACTAAAATACACTACTTCATTTAACAATTTATGCATCACAGAATCGAAAACGAATATTCTCTGATTTCGTTTAATTCAGATATATTTACTGTATTACAATTGTATTTAGGATATGCGAATCATCTGAATACTTTATTACTCAACCACATTCAAAAAAATAAATTACTAAACCGGGAAGTCTTTCAATCTTCATTTGTATTCTTGGGATCATCTGACATCATTAAGAAATGCTATTCAGACTTTAAAAAACTGACAGAGTAAACTTTGCAATCCATCCTTACAAGAAAATTTATGTACCTATCCATAGTACCGATATTCATGAACTGTCAATGTTGCAACTTTCCTATGAGTTGTGTCTAGGCATATGTTATCCTCCTTCCGATTTCGCATCCGCTTCCCCCCATCCCAGATTCCAGGGGAGAGGTGAAGAAGTAAAATTTGTAAATAACTATGAAACGCCACAAGGAATGATAAAAGCCGCATAATGCTCACTGTTCATAAAGTGCTTTAGCCACGAAGCAAAATCCCCTTAGTACGTGTTATACAAATATAGGGAAGCATATATTTTGCCGGAATTCCAGTCCAAATGATCCAAGGCATTTTCGCATTTTCCTCAACTCTTCTCCATTTTCTTCCCACTCGCATCTCTCTCTCTCTCCAGCTCTCTCTCACTTTTCCCAGCAAAAAGCTACAAAACAACACAAAGAGAGAGAGGGATAAACATAAATGGGCTTAGAGAATCCCTTCCTTGGCTCTTGCTCCTTTTCCCTTCCTGCCATCATATGAGCAAAAAAAACCAGGAGCATATATTCATTTGTACTCTGGTTCCATAATGGTGATTCCATATTACGCGGTGTGGAAATATTTGAAAAATGTTCATTCAACTGCTGATTTGTTCGTTGGTTATATGTGGCTTCACTTCATCATCAGGGCTTTGGCTGTGGCTCGGCTCGGCTGGAACGTTTTCGGCCATGCCTCATCCCAAAACTGACTTTTACTTAGTGTAACTATAATTTTGAGACAGGAAGGGCAAAAAAATGTTGTATATGGGCTGCTGCTGTTTGTATACGTGAGTAAAAGGGTGCATCGTATCTCTAAAAGGGAGAGTTCAGAAGGGAAGGGAATTTGTGTACTTATTTTTTTCTTCGAGGCTTTTATTTCTCTTTTTAAAAAATTTAGGGAGGAGGTAAGGATGGATTCTGTTTTGTATTTCTCAAGAAAATTGCAATATGGAGTGAGCGCCAAAAAAAACTAAGTATTAGGCGACTATGAAGAAGAAGATGGAGGGAAATGGAGGAAGTTGAATTTATATAGTTATATCATATCATGTTCGGAAGAGAAACAGAGAGAGTGCCACTACTCCTCATATTTTTCTTTGGAAGTAAAAAGTGTTGTAATATTTTTTCCCTCTCTTGGCTCCATTATTATTATATTTTTATACATGATGAAAATATGGGATGCTGAGGAGAAAAAAACGGAGTAAAATATATTTGTAGCAGGACAACTCATCATGATATATGAGAAGCTTTTTGAGTTGTGTGTGAGCTTGCGTTTCCCACTCTCCTCCATCCTCATCATCAGCAACGTCCTTTCCCTTAAAGTCAAGAGCCGGAGCGAGAGAAAAAAAATCCTTAGAAATGGAAGCCAAGAAGAAAATTCCGAAATAGAAAAGTGCAAGAGAAAGAAGGATACTGTGAGGAAAACCGATATGACTAGACTATGAAACTAGGTTTCCAACGGCTGGCTTCCCTTCTCATCCTTATTATACCAGAATGTGAAATGCCAAAGTCGGACCTGTTAAAAAAGCTGGATCATCATCATCATATCATATCAGCTTTCCAAGTCCTCTCCTCTCATCATTCCATCACATAATGCATATATCTCTACATAAATTTCATAACCATCCCAGTCATCATCATCAGCCTCCATCATCATTCATAATGTTTGCGACTGCTGCTAATGTTGATTCACAACATTCCCCAAAAAACTCCGCTTATTTCCTATGTGACCTCTCCCCCGATGAAAAACTATATATTTTTTGAGAAGTCACTGCTCCTATAAGGTCTCCCATCATCTTTACTCCGGTACATCCATCCATATCATATAATTCATTTGGAGAGAGACTCAGGAGGCACCAAGAGCAAACAGCCTCGTGCATACCTAACGTTTAGCACGAGAAGGGAAAAGGAGAAAATACGGAGAATCATCCAATGTGATGCGACCCAACGATAGGAATATTTTTCCATCCATAGGAGGCTCTTCTCCCAACAAACCATATAATAAATATGGAGACAGCATAGAGCACATCTATCACGATTCGGAATAAAATTTTTGACATGTCGTAACTCATGGGGACACTATTTATCATCGGTTTTTTGTGCAAGACTGCTTCTGCTCCTTGCCATCCAGAGTCTCGACAAGGATACCGTCTCATATCCTATCCTACTCTCCGACCACTTCCATTTCATACCACCACCCTATAAACTGCTAACAAAAAAACCCAGCGCAATGTTCAATCTTCATAGTTTTTATGTTAAGGATTGCATTTTTAGATATAAGAACTATTTTTCTCTCTCCTGAGCCCTTCCATTGCCATGCCTAGTGCTTACTTAAGAAGATAGATGAATTCTTCTTTTTTTCGTACTGGAAAAAGTCTTTCTGTAATATGGAGGAAAAAAATCTCCCGAAATGTTATGCTTAGTTCGCACCGTCTGTTTCTCCTTCCTTCCTCTCCTCAGTGATGGCGAGGCTCTTCTGCATGCACATTATATATCATGTTGGAATAAAAGAGAAATGGAAAAAATGGGAGAAGAGAAGAAAAAAAGAAATGGATTTTTTTTTCAGAAAAAACTCTTTACTATTGCGGTTCTTCTTCTCTCTGTTCTCATGAAGAATTACTATACAAAAGACGTGTATATATTACTTATGAAAAGTACACGGAGAGCTTTATCGTCTTGCCAAAAATAGTTGTGTGTAATTTGTGTCTGGTTGAAGAGCGAGAGGCCTGTATTATGGGGAGATTGGAAGCTTTTCAGTTTGAAGTTATAGTCAGGGAGATATAGTCATATACTGGATTTTTTTGGGTAACAAGTAGCAGGCGGATGAAATAGTTCTTGGGCATATGAGCTGGGCTGCTGGAAGCGGAGTAGTTAAGATTCCCTTCCAACAACACGTATAAAGTGTGCATCTTGCTTACTAAGAGTCCTGGAAATGATGATGATAATATTGGTACATGTACTGGATATTTTATAACGGAGGTGATAAATCAAGAGGAAATACATGCTAGTCTTATTTATGAAGTGAGTATGGATGCGGGGAAAAAATTCCCGTTCGTACAGTCCACACAGCGTCATATCTCCGAGGGAGATCAATGGCATTATTATGAAATTCAGAGGAATTCTTTTAAAAGAGAGATGACAAGGGGAAAGGAGCGGAATCAGGAGTACACATAAGTGCCGAGTGTGATGATGATGATGATATGGTTAGGATGCGAATATAATGATACGAATTTCATTGTCTCTTATTAAATTTTTTCTATTGTCAATGCAATTCCTTCTAATATAATGAAATGTGGATAAAGGATAGTTATAAATGATTTGGGTTCAATGTGAACTATCGATCAGGATGAAAAGGATATGAATTGAGTGAAACATGATGGTTTACATACAATAACATAGGTTTAAGGTGTTGGTTAATAAGCTTAGTATTTACGCCTTTATTTTTATAAATGTGCATATAGTGAACTGTTCTCTCACAGGTTCATAGTCTGGTAAAGCAGTCGTCCATTAGTATTGAGAAAATATAATAGGAAGACAAAATTTCTAGAAATACCAAATTTATGAAAAACTAGCAAGTTCACAAAGCCAATCTTCAAATCAGAATATCATAAGATTGTAAACCGTTTTTTTAGATGCCTCCACTTCCTGGGCAGGCCTCCAACTGTTGGTACTTTTTCTAAAAAGGCTCAAATTTCACTAGTATTTGATTTCACTTTATGCTAACAATAGAAATGAAAAGGAACCTTCATTTAAAAAGTCGAGACAACCCTTGGAATTTTTTTTTCAAGATTTCTCCCGATATCCAACCGTCTCAACAGGCAATCAACAAAACAACAGAATATGTACAGGTAGGCTTACTTGGTTCGGCACAACAACAAAAAAAATAATTCAGCGGGTCATGCCGTGCCTTGGACATATTACCATCAAAATAGTCCTTGATTCACTTTACGTTTCCCTTCATTATCATCATCATTATACCCTAGCCCATTGTCCCTTTAAGTATAATAATTTCCACCCATTTCCAGAGACACCTTAAGGTTCACTTCATATTAAAAACTGAAGTGATAATAGTAAAAAAGGAAACTGGGATTGTAAAAAGAGGGAAATGAGAGAAGAAGGGGAAATCAAGGTGAAATTTATTATCAGGCTGGGTATAAATTTTACCTCGTCATCTAATATATATAGCTATCGCTTCTGTTTGTAGAGGAGAATGAAAAGTCAAGTCCGTGGGTATTCCAACAAATGAGATAAGGACCACCCTGACCCTTTTTTACGTTTTATAAATAATTTGATTTTAAATACTTATTTCGTTTTTTTTCACTTTTGGGAGAGCAGTGGGAAGAAGGAGCACCAAATGAGTTTCTATTTCGGGCTCCCTTCTCGTTTCACTGCTGTTGGCTTTCAGATTGCTGTTCAGGAGAATAAAGAAACGATTTTCCTATAAGTATTCACGGTTAGCTAAAAGATCCTTACCATTGTTAAGACTGTATTCTATTCAAATGTTTATATTCATATTATATTGGCTGCCAGCTCTGGCCTTAACTAGCCTTTAACAATGGCACCTGCCTCAATACTGGTGAAAATGAAGAAGGGTTGTGGTGAAGCCCGGTGATCTTTTAAGGACTCCTCCTATCCCCATCCCAATTCTAAAGCCGGTGAATCTCAACCCAACTATATATTGTATCTATATGCCTATGTGTTGTGATGGACTGAATTAAAATTCACTTCTGTACTTCACCTGGAATTTATGGCTGTTTTCTTCTCCTTTTGCTGTTGGCTAGCTTGACACCTTCGACTTCCAAAAATGTTCTAAAGATCATGCCACTTAAGGCCCTTCCTATTTTTCCTCCCTATATACCTTATGCTATCAGTGGAGTAACAGAAAAGTACATAATTTTCAACTTTAAAAAGCATTCCTTTCTTCCGACATATCAGTTGGTGGTGGTGATGATGATACTGAATGAGACGAAGATTTAGTGGTCGGAGGCATACCAACCTTCCAGGGAAGTTCTAGCACAAGTAGGTACTTAAGACCTTCTACTTCTTCTCCAACTCAAGTCCCTTTGGCTGGTTTTTGTTCAATTCAATCAAATCCAGGTGTAAATCAACTTCAAGATGATCGATGTTAAAAAATTCCCTACTCAAAATTAGGATTGATTGATGGCTCCTCAATGGACCGACACTTATTCCACCTGTCAAAAAGGGAATTTGAGAAAAAATCTTACAACTAATTAAGTGTAAGGATGCTCGCTGCATAATAAAAACTACCAATTTCATATCGAATGTTCACAAAAATGCTCATGGATCATGATGAATCCTCTCAATCAAGATGATACTCTTTTTACATGGAAAGGCTGCCATTTGCCATGTAATTCAAAATGGGGGATTCAAACAATTTTGATTCGATGCTGATGACGATGATGATGATGATTGTTTTAATATTATTGTTATAACTCACTCCACCGCATTACAACTTTTTAACAAGATTCCCTCTCCCAATCTGTAATAACAATCCTAGCATTTTGCATACATTTATCATAAAACTGCCCTCGGCCCTTTTTCTCCTTAACTAGGATTCTTATCACAAGTGAAGTAGCCAGTTTGAGTCTGAAGTTTCCACAAGAATATCAAAAAAAGTCGGGCATTTTAAAGGCTATATCCATATGCCCGTGTGTACCTCCACGCTAGAGAAAATAATATTGTTGTTACCACTACTGATGGGTTGGTTACTGCACACCTATAATCATCCCATTACTTTAGCATTAAATTTTTATACTCATGTGTGCTTTGAGAAGGAGGAGGAGGACGGACGAGGAGCGAAATGAAGAAAAAAATTGCATAATCATCGTAGAAAACACAAGGAAAAGTGACTATTTGAAAAATGGATTGAGAAAACAACAGAAAAAATGCTTGCATGCCACATGCAACCCAGAAATTACGAAGTTTCACCCCGTTTTTTTCAAATCAGGATATATTCTTATAAGCCGGGTTCGTATTTTATACGCTCATATGAAATTAGTATAATCCCTTCGTCTCCTTTTGAATGAGACAGCTGCAGAATTTAAATCAGCTGTGGAGCACAGCCATATTAATTGGCGGTTATATGTGTAGTAGAGCAGAAGGCTCAATTATTCCTGGTTCGGATAGGGGGAAACAGGCGTTTTTATGCAAAGTAAAATGGCATGCATGGAGGAATTTTTGCGTTGAAATTGTGTTGGAGTTGCTGGGGCCCACGGGTTACAAGCGGCGAATTAAATGTTATTGAAGACCTTTCCTGTGGGTCTTCCATTTTGATGGAGATGGAATCAGAACTCTCTATGGAGGAGTAATGGGGTTTGGGGGAGAGGAAGGAGAATGGAGAAATGAGAAGGATTGATAAGCCCGAGATAATTTTATAATCATTAATCATTCCAGGGAAAGAGCCAATAAGAGAGAATGAAGAGAAAAGAGGAAGCATAGGAATTAAAGTTGGGGATAATTGAAGGTTTGGATATTTCTTCACACACTAAACTACACATACTAAACTTCACCTACAAGTACAAGTCCTCGTTCAATAAACTACGTGTTTTTTAATGAAATGTCTTACGACACAATTACAATTGTCCTGAATGCTACTGGATTGGTTATTCAGCCGATCATTAATCCTGACAAGTTCATATAACATATCTAAGTCAGTTTCTGTCTAGACCATTTTTATTTTAAGGTTTTTCTCAAGAAAGGTTTTTATAGTAAAAAAGGAATCTCTTGAAAATTATGCATACGATCATTATCAATACCAACAACATCACATGCAACAACAAAATAACTTTCCATTTTTCAAAGAATTTTTTTGCAGAACGTTTTTGTATATTGTGAGGAAAGAATTTCAAGCATTACAGACAATTATCGTCACCATCATCATCATAGCACTGGAGTAATTTCACGCAAAACCCTATGCCTATGCATACTGCCTCCATTTGAACTAGCCTGTCCGCCAAGAGCAACTCGAAAATGATATGCATGCATGTGTAATTTAAGTTAATAATATGTTCAACAACAAAATATGCCTGTTAGCGGAAAAAATTGCAGAGGAATTTACTCAAAACCGCTTGTTCTGAGTGATCACCGGGAATTACACATTACCTGATATAAACACATGCCATTATATTGGCTGTAGCTGCAACTTAAATGAAATCTTCTTCTTCCTTCCCATGTCCCCCTGTGAAAATAGCAATCCGTCTAAATAAGGGCTTTATACATCAATTTGCATTACACATTAACACTGACAGATCCACGTCTATTTTTTTTCCTGAACAAGTTTATAAATTGAACATATTAATTAAAATCCCCTATTGCTAATTATATTGGACTAAAAGCAATTACAATTTTTATCCCAACAAGCAAACTTAATTATGGCTTGGGCCTCTGAAAACATAATTTTTGCGGAGCTTCTGCCATCCATCTGAAATGGGGATATGAGCTGTGGAATTAGGAAAATGACTATGTGTGAGGGAGGAAGGATGTGAGGGGGTTGTGAGGAAAGGATTTCCATCCGAAATATAAATACTCCTCGTGTGGATTGGCCTGGCTCTCCCAGCCAGTGAGAATAGCTGAGATCTCCGAGCCCTCTTCTTATCATCAGAAAATAATTATTATAATAATCTGGATCCTGTCTTCAAGCCTCCTGTGAATATTTCTCTCCAGTCATGATGATCATCATGATAGGATTATTATTATTTTCGATTTTCATTATTATTATGTAGATATTATAGAAAAGGAATGGGGGCTCCTCCGCAACAGGAATAAATAGATGGACAAAATAAAAACTAATCATAATACAATGCACATGATCAACAATGGTCATCATCATCATCAGTAGCACATCCAAGCCATATATTTTGGGATTGTGTGGAAGTACGTCAGATGTTTCTAACCATCATCGCATCATAATAATCTTCAGCGAGAAAGAGAAATGAGTGTGTTATGTGTTCTCCTTAGTTTGCATGTACTTCGTCATCATGATCATCATCCTCAAAAACTACGTGCATGCATGCATCTCCCATTACATCAACTTCTAATATTGTTGTGCCAATTCATTGAGTATGCAAAGCTCGTTCTCCAGAATTGCTAGAAGAGACTAGATTACTACAGGGATCCGTGTGGAACCAAAAAGCGGCCTAACTCGTTGCATCATCATCCTCATCGTGGCTATAGTGGATGGTGGTGGTGGAGGAGAGAGGTACAATGAAAATTGTCCTCATCATTCAAACCATAGTCACCAGAGAGACTCTCCCCACCACCACCACCATCATATCCTATTCCACCAAAAATGAAGTCATTTTCCACAGTCTACCCGAAAAGTCCAGACTTTTTTACTATATTTGCCTGGATGCTTATTTAGGGAAAGTGGGGAAGGGGCCCCCTTGTATTATAATAAGGGAGGCTGACTTGAGCTCAGCCAAGCCACAGGTCTCCAAGGATGTGCGGAGTGCTTAAGCATTCCCGATTAATTTTATGAATGGAGTGATGAGAAATTGGAGGAACAACGTGGGATGAGCAAAACTGATGAATAATTATAAAGATGGGTAGTAGCAGCCAGCACGGTAGTTTTTTACAATTAAAATTAGTGTACTACATGTTTGCTAAAGAGGGGTTAGCCGATTTTTTTGCATTGGGAAAACTCGGCATGAATTGTGAGGACTTTGCATGTTAATGATAAAATGTACATAAATATATCATTTCCCAAGTAGTACGAATTACGAGAGATAAGAGCATTTTTTTTAGTAACTATCTCATGTACAAAGTTTCAAGACACAGGGAAAAGCACTATCCCCAATGGCACATCCTCACATTAGCTTTCCTCCTGCAATCCCAACTCCCATAATCAAAGTATCAGAATATTTCATTAGCTTCGGGCACGATACATCTATCCAAGAGAAATGCTGAAATAAAACGAATTTTTTTAATACTATCAGTACAAGCTCTACCTACAGAGATGTGGATGCGACTATGTAGCTTATCTTATATGGACGGGGTCTAAAAGATCAAATCTATCTTTTCCTCTAAACGAAGCTAATCCGACCAAGAGAAAAAAGCTGAGCATTGTGGAAAAAAAAGTATATCCAAAACGAAAAAAAAAATACTACATAATGATTTATTACCTGAAGTGACTACTCAAGTCCTGATTTACGACCACACAATGAGAGCTCAGTCCAATGCATACGACGCTGGTGATAAGAATGCACTCAGGTATGAGAATGTACATGTAATACTTGTTATGTTCTTTCTATACCTATTTCCCTTCCCAAGTGAAACTACTACCTAGATGAGATGCTCTCTCCTATTTTACCTTACCTTAATTTTTTGATAAACAAGTGAAAAAAGTATTTGGGATCTGTAGACCACTCAAAGATGGAAAGATGCAAGGAACACATTTTCCTTCCCAAAGATTGATTTGATATTGAATGGAAAAAGGACTGTTTTTTTCGTTTGACTTATGTATTCCATTTTCCTTCAGACTGACTGGATAATATCGCGTCATCGCATCATCCTCATCGGTAATATCATTGTAATATCATCAGGAGCAGAAAAAAA
>JAQGAH010000864.1:0-23357 GCA_034696885.1 Lepidocyrtus paradoxus | reverse complement strand
GATTTGCATTATTGGCTTTTCTATTGTTTGCTCATAATTGATCTACTAAAAGCTTTTTGCTTGCAAAAAATCTATTGCAAGCTTTTTTCTAGCAAACTTTTCTATTGCATAGAAGTAACCCGAAAAAAGGTAAGTTTTAGAAGGACTCGTTTTATCTTCCTCCATTTATATAATAATCATAACAATAAAAGTAAAATAACATTTATTTTTATCTCTCTGTCTAAGCATGTTTTCTGAATGCGCCCTTTGAGGGCCAACAGCACTTGAGCTAACTTTTCCCCAAACACTTTTTTAATGATCCACGATATTGATAAATAACCAGGGTAAGGATCTTACCTCCGAGTCCTAAAGTATCTTAAGTTGTGTGTGGCTCTTGTCAGGACATATTAATGTGCTTATTTTAGTATCCAGTAAAAATGTTCATTTTATAAAAAAAAAACCAGCCTTATAAATGCGCTCCAGCCTTTTCATACCATTTATATTTTTATCTTCATAAATTGTTCACGGGCCATTCAGTTCACATCAGATTCATTTTTATCAAAAAACAGAATGGTGAGCAGGGACAGAGCATAACTGACAATGTGTCTATAGCCATGTTTATGAATGTGTCCTGCACAATTGCACTCGTAATGAATTGATATTATTATTCGAGTCCCTTTCAGCCTGAATAGTGAGTTGGGCCTGTTGTGAAAGATGGGTCTTTAAAAGCCATTTGCACCAAGTGAGTGATATCGGCCTGGACCCAGTCGAGTCTACTCTTATCATTCTTGGTCCTCTGGAGTGCATATTTTTCCTCCATAGTTTCGCCACAATAACATCTGTAAAAAATAACTATTTCCAACAACCACTGCTGTAAATATAAGAATCATCATCATCCTCTCAGTTCATTATGGAGCGGGAGCCCTTTGTCAAAATTACAGAGGAATGCAGCTGGAATTGAAAAATATAGCCGAACTTAATACCATTTTAAACGTGATTTCATCCTTCCACTCTCATATTATGGTCCAAATATTTCACATTGTAAATAAACACCTTTATTAAAAGGAAACTTGCAGTGCGGTCCGGGCTCGCTCGCCACTTCACAATTCTTTAAAACACATTTTTATTGAGTCGATCTCTGGACAGTTTTTATTGTGGTTTGGAAGAAAAGACGAGTATATTCGTATTCCAAGTGCTACATACCTCCAAAAGATAAGAGTTATATGTATTTACCTTCCCATTTCACAAGAGCTATACTTTTAGTCCATTGAGCTATACACTTTTTTTTATGTTCCTATTAATAACAATTATGAATTGGTTGCATTCATAGTTATGAAAGCAGAGTTTTCCCCTTTGTGCAATTACGAAGGGCATTGTTGTCAGGGTTGTGCTAATGGTTTGGGATGATATTTAAGTTTTTTTTCGGGTGGAGAGTTTTAGGCATGTAGCATAAGCATATAAATATGGTTGATAATGATCTAAATGAAATGAAAAACATTTATACATTTGAAAAGGATGATGATGATGATGATGAGCCTCAAGTGTCAATTTTTTTTTGTGTGCAGACATAAAACTATTTATCTATGCTTGATATCATTTATAAACACTTTAGCCATGAAGAATGCACATGAGCTGAGGGTAAGGAAGAAGATCCTTTCCACGGAGCAGAGAGAGATTTTTTTTAGTCACCTTTTTGTTAGAAGCCATTGGCTCAGCTTAATTAATGAATTGAGAAGGAGACTCCTTATCTTTATGATCATTTTATGAAAGCATCCTATATCAGATGGACATCCACATCGCCTATAAATAATATTCGAAGTGAAGTGAACCCCAACTAGAGAAAATTGAGCTGAATAGGTATCCATTTTTTATGATCCTTCTCAGCTCTTTAGTTTTTTTTTGTCAGTTTGCAACAGTTGCAATATATATTTCATATAGTCATAGTTAAAATTATAATTACTTCTGATGCTGTTTCGAATATAATACTGGCTATGAGTTAGTATTAAATGATCTGATTGTGGGAATGTAAAAAATGACTCGCATTTGGTCGTTAGGAATAATGATCATTCAATTATTCAGCTAGCACAATGACCACTGTTAATATTGATAATGGGATGTATTTATTATTACTCATATTTTATAAGCTTGGAAAGGATCTGACTCTATAAACCGTTTTTTATATTCGTATTGATATGCTGCTGGTGCATCGAACTATTGAGCATTGTGCGTTTTTTTTTTCGTAAAATTAACCATTGATCAAAAGGCTGATCATTATCATCAAGGGATTCGTCAGACATCTCTCTCCCTTATCATTGTGGGAACTTCAGTTGTCAAATCCAATTATCACCTTATTCACCTCAAGATCTGGTCGAGCTTCACGGTTCGAATTCCTTTTTATTCAGACAATAATGATCGGTGAGTCGGTGAGAGATATAAATGCTTTTTTATTTAGCTTTTCTGTCATTTACTCCTAGTTAATTATATTAGTTTTCTTGAAACTAATACTTTCCTTTTGTTCAAATTGCCTTTTTTTAATTTAAAAAAGGGGTACAAGCTGATAAAAGAAGGAATACGTTATTATGTGTGCACACACGTTAAAATATTCTTTATACTTCTTTTTAATCATCGCAGTCATCATCAGCTCGATTAAGATCTCCACACATAAAAAAAGTCAAATTATGATCGTGAGGATGATGATGATGATCCCCACTTTAAACAAATAAATAGGATTGACTCATGAGATTAGTGAGATTCCATATTCCATTCATTTCTCAGGATTTTTTTTCACCCTTCTAATGATCCCACTATGCTTGGACCGAATGGTGGCAATATGATAACCAATATGTGTGCGGAACTAATGAGAGATCTGTTTGCTTAAATTGGTTACACGCTTTAATTTTTCTCTATTGTGCCCAGAGCCGATAAAAAATTACAGAAATATTTATCCCCTTTTTTAACTCATCAAATTAGGAGCTTGGCGAGGAGCAGTAAACGAGCTGAAATCAAGTTGACGAGTGAGTATAATGACTGATCATCAAGAGCTCAATTTTTTTACGATATTTTTCTTCTTAAAGATGTTTATTAAAATGGTGGAATAAATATATAAGAGGTCATGATTTTTTAGAATATTTTTTGTATTATTAAGTGAGAAGGCGTAGGTATGAAAGGGAATTCTTCAAGAAAATTATTTCCCTTTTGAGATTGATACGTATTTATTTTCCTTAACGTTTTTTACGACCAAAAATGATAATAGGCGCAAGAGGTTTTCTCACGGTTTCATGTCAAATTAACCATTTGTCACCTGGTAGGATCTACAATGAGAAAAGGTGATAAAAAAGAGACAAGCAGCTACAAAGAGGTGGCTGAGCTGATGGTTAAAAGGTGAGTAATGCTCAGAGTTTTTTTTATGAACGCAACACGACATGAGATCGATGAGAGGTTCCTCGGTTGTTTGATGATATGTTAAAAAAAGTTTCGTTGCTTGATATGTGTTCGCAGCTCTTGATAGTCGTAAGATGGTCTAATGATAATCTGGATTGATTTCGTATGCTCACTTCCCTCATAAGAGGTTTCATCAGGGAGAGGAAGATGAAGGTGTGAGGTGATAAGGGTGCACCTTTTCCACTTTACCACACATCCAACCAAGATCATCATCAGAGTCGACATCATTCATCGCGACAACTTGAACATCCGCTCTTGGGTGATGGTGATAAGCAACTTTGTTCTTTGGTAATGTAATATGTGGGGATGATAATAGAGTTTTGATGGTGGTGGGTTAGGCAGTCTGACTTGGAAGAAAATTTTTACTTTCTTTGTTCAGCTTTGCATTCATGCCCCTTTTCCTCTATTAATTTCTTCGGCTGAATAATACCACTTGATTGCATGACACTTTCGTCAAGGCAGCAACGGAAATTTTTGCTAAAAAAAATGCTTTTTATTAGTTCGTTGCTGGATTGCATGCATGAAAGGAGGGCGGATGCCTTTGAGTACAAAAAATTACACATTGCACAAGCAACTCCTTTCCTGTACCGAGGACTCCGCAACACCGCTTTGCTCGTCATCGTCGTCGGTAAAAAGAAGACAAAAGCGGATGGATAAGCCCTCAGCTTGATAGCACCCGATCATATAATCATCATACGATTATTGTTATGAAATGGACACCATTCCATCAAAAGTATATACAAATTTTTTAAGTAGAAAATGTTTATTGCCCATATCATCATCATATCATTATCGTGGAGATGCGCTTCTTTTGAAAAAAATATGCTTTTGCGTGAAAGTTTAAACATGCGAAAAGGTAATTCGCGAATTTTTTATATGAAGGAATAACATCCTCCCGCTATCATTTCATTGTATCATCATATTTGCTACAATTTATCAGCAACATTTTGACATCACCACATATACCTAACGATAAGCATAGTTTGATATGTATCATATCACCATAAGGATCATTTAATATAGAGTTGTTGTGAATTTGAAGCAAATTGCTGGTTTCCAATCGCTTGTCTGAAAAGGCATTTTTCTACAAAGGAGTTTTGTTGTAATCGAGAACAAATTCAAAAATTAACGTGCAAATGGGCCCCAATAATGGACAGAGGAGCGATCCTGTCACGCGAACAAATAAGATGGAAATAATAGCCTTATATTGCCGGCCAAACAGCCCTTCTCTAGACGGTCTCGTGGTCCGTTGTTTTGCTGGAATGTTTTTTTTCCTCAAACCAAATGACGCCTAAACATGCGCTTCCCCGGCATTTTGTTCTTATCATTTTCTCCTCCATCGTAATCATAATAACCCTATCATATTTAGCCGTCTCTTTTTGTTTCGCTCCGCCTTAGAAGAGCTGAAATTGTTTTTATGGCTGTTTTATACTTTAATATTGTAAAATTTTACTCAATTCTTGGAATGACAAAGTGGAAGGGTGACTGCGTGTAAATTATATTATATTTTGTAATCTAGTCGGATTAGATCGGTGAGGTCATTCGTTAGGCATTCGAATATTGAAAGGAAAGCATTTATACGACGCAGGTATGTACCAAGGTGGGTTTTGTTTAAAAAATATGAGTGATTCACCTAGGCAAAAATTGCCAAAATTGAAAAATAGATATATACGATGGTAGGTACGTGTATGCTCGTGTGCGGGCGGGCACAAAAAAGATATGTAGCGAAAGTAAATACTCGCTGGATATTCTCCGAGATCGTTCTTTTGCCATTCCAAATGTTTTTTTTAGAAAATGATATGCTTAAATGACGAGTACGGCAGGTTCAGTTATTACAAGCAGTATTTACATAACGATGCTTGATCTTTGTTCCTTAAATGAGATACACCGCATAATTTAGACGCCGATAGAAATTATACCAAAAATTAAGCACAAAAGTATATCATGCAGATAGTTTGAGTGTTCTTGATTTCTAAAACAGAGCTACCTTCACCAGGAATACTGATAAGAAGTTACCATAATTTTTATCGTGAATTAATTTAGTTATGCCTCACAATCAGACAATTGTGGAATATCCCTTGTTGAATCTTTAAAAAAACCTTGTTCATACTCCCGTCCTCAATCCCGAGGATACTACTGGCTATAACGTTTTGAACCCAAAAAGCCCTTTATTCGAAGGTAATTTAGAGATCAAAACTGAATCATTCTCATCCATTTTTATTTTGGGGTGTTGTTATAAAGCTATGGCTCAATCCACAAGACTGTCTGTCTGACTACGGTTCTTATATCCCACATACCAGTGCCCATAATACATGGCATGCAAGCCACTGGCACTTTAGGATAAATAAGAAAATAATAAATAATACACTAAATAATGTACTTTGGGGAAGGAAACCTCCAAATTGAGTTATAATATCGAGATCCCGAATACAATTTTCGTATTTTGTCAGCCCATCCAAAAATCATTTTTTTTCCTCCCAGTTATCAACTCTGACTTCATATTGATCCATGACAGTGATCTTGGCATTTTTTCGCCATCATTTAAACTAATAAATATAATAATATGGAGGATGATGAGAATGATGGCGTGATTTCCTTTGATGGATGGTTACAGCACAGCATGTGCACCTGTCACTCCGCTCATTTAGACGAAACATCTTACTTTAGCCAATATACGCTTTGCCGTCACATCATCATCGACAGAAAAAAAGTATCCATCGATATCGATAAGCCAGCATTACAATTTATTCTACAGTTGGGCATTCATCAGTAGAGGAGGATGACTTGGCAGAAAATTCTGTTTACTTCGTTGAATGCGGAATTAGAGAAAAACCCTGTTTATCTGATCACGGTCCATCCCCTGCATTTAAACAATTTTACTAATAGTTGATTGAAAATTAATTCATATTGATGGCTGAATGAAGGATTAATAAATACGCCAGCTTTTATCAGGAGGAAAAACGCTTTTAATAATGAATAATGGCTTAATAACATCCAATTGAAAATTAGTGCCTGGTTGGATTCTGACTTATCATTTTTTTTTGAAAGACGCATGATATGATACATACAATCCTCCTCTTCCCTATTTACTGATAACTAATCACCCATTCCGATATAATTTCTTTGATTGGTTTGGGAGGATGATGATGACTTAATTTACAAATGGTTTGGGTTGGGGAGATTCCCTGTTTATTTCATCAACAGGATATTTTTTTCTTCTTCGGGGTCGATTGAGATGTATTTTCAAGCTGCGCATCCCATGTTGATGAAGGTGGGTGTGAGGTGATGTGCCCTTGATAATATTTTTTATTAAGAAGTGCAGCTCAGAAACCGGTATAATTATACTCCGCTTGTTCTAAAGGGCTAACGGAAATCTTCTTAGTTTGCATAGAGCAATTAACCTTCTCCTGGTCTGGTTCGGTTTTCCATTAAAATCACTCATCTCCCGTATTCCAACCTCATCCATCACCCAAATCTATTTCCTCTACCATCAATCCTTGAAATTAACGTTGGGGTGGTATAGCCTCTTGGCGCCGCTCTCCTAATTCCTGACACATGGAGGAGCACAAAAGTAAAACTTGTTAATTTCACAGTTTTCTGGCAGTCTGAGTTTTCGGTGGCTCGTAAAATTGACTTGCGGAGGAAACACGGTTGGGAGAGGAGCAACTACAGCGTATACACAGTCTTTTTTATTGCCATGGCTGATGAAATGCCATTCACTCCCCGGAAAATATTTTGACAAATGCTTTAAGACTTTGGACATGAGGCATGCAAGATTTTCCCAAACCCTTAAATTCGCAATTGGGGTCACATTTCGCCATCCACAGAGGAGGGGAAATGGAAAAGCAATTAATTTCATATCATCATAATCATCACAGAATGCCCCAAATTCCCTCTCCTCAACCGTTCTCCCCGCTGATAAAGTAGTAATACCAATTAGAAGGATATTTTTTTTCTATAAATTAAAAACTGATGCTGGGCTACCCCTGCCAAAACAATGTAGGAGTGGACCTTCCTCCACTCTTGTACATATTGCTTCCCTAAAAAATTTTTCCCCAGTTGTAATATTGTTTGATGAATAATCTAAATCCAGCCGAGGAACCCCAAGCAGCCCAACTCCCACCTGCGGAGAGAGGTCTCTCACATTATACTCCTCAGCCCATTCCAAATGAACATACTCTAAATGAGTCACAGTCACAGAAATCCACTTCCAATCCAGCATTACAATTGAAGAAAAAGCGTCTCCCCATTCATTTCATATAGACATTAGACGCAATATAATAATAACATGACTGGCCATCATCATCAGCACCACCGCGAGAGCTAAATTAAAAACAGGAAAACGAGATACAATTATCATTCTCAGTTGGCAGAAGTCGTCGTCATCAGCGTCGTCCTCTTCGTCAGACGCGTAATGAAAAGGCTTGCGTGCAACCTTTTATAATTGGCAGCTAAATTTTTTAAATGGTCCATTGTGGCTCGCAGTAATGAGCGAAATAACAGAAATCACACTAGCTCAAGCCATATCCCAATAGCCATGTTATGCTGGCTGCTCCTCCTGCTCCTGTAAATGAAGAATCATTGTATTTTACGATGACTCTGACTATGGCTCCTGCTAGCTTGGCTGACGTTTTTTCCTCTTATGCATCTGCCACTATTTCTCTTAATTTTTGCGCATCTCACTCAACGAATAATTACAAGTCTAGATATATGAGTGTGTGGATGGGGCACACTTGGTATGTCTTGGGGAAATTATGATTACGTTTAAAATTCACTAATGAAAAATATGCAAACTCCCATTTTCATTTATAAGGTATGGGCCCATTAATGGGATAATTAAACTCTCAACTATATTTTCTCTCTCAACTCCCAATTTTTTTTCCCACACACATATAATCCAATATAATCCATTGTGCATCCATTTCTGCTCCTTTGCCTATCTGTTTGATGATGAGGAGGACTGACCGCGACTGTTGAGGAAATTAACAGAAAAAATATATATAACCAGGCGGGCTTATATATCTGTTGCCATATGCTCTTTGAGATAATTAACCATAATAATAATATGCACTTAAGGAGAGAACAGAAATGGACAACCGTGCAAAAAATATGATATGCATTCAGCTACGTGGAATAGCTCTTATATCATATGCCCGCTCTCTTAACTGGAAACGCACACGAGAGGGAGAAAAAAAAACGGGTAATTAAGTAAGTCAAAAGAGAGCAAATGTCCTCATTGATATTTTGGCATGCGAAAATTGGCCAAAAGAGTAATTGTCATATTATGCATTTTTTGTGTGTAATTTTGTCTCCCTCTCCCCTCATCATCCCTCCCGTGCACCTTTTAGTTCTTGATAGTTTGCGGTTTCCAAAAGTGCGACGTTAGCCCTCCTGCCACATGAAATAATAAAAAGGGGATCATCATCAACATCATCCTAAATGATATGATGATTAACGCTCACGATAATTATAAATAAGGTAATTAAATGCTCATCCCATATGTCAAATGGGGTAGAAGCCAACTTCCAGAATGAAGAATTAAAGCGTAATTTGGGCTAGAACCAGGTTGGAGAAATCATCGCAGAATTTAATGATATTTTTTTACGGGGAGCAGACCATCCTGACGAGTTTACGGAGCTAAACGATAATTTCCCATCATTATATTTATTGTTTTCATATTACATAAGGGGGGAATAGGAGGTGTTTATGTGTGTGCTGTTGACGATCCCCTTTTGGGAAAATTATCTAAGCGAAAATAATTAAGACTGACTTGGATTGTCCATAGATAATGCTTTAATGCCCACAACAGGACCCAAGCTTGGATTCCTTTTTCAAGCGCCAATTATCGCCTTAATTAATGTATCATTAGAAGGAAAAAATATATAACAATAGATCCAGGTGGAGTCCCATAATGGGGGTATCATTATATTATATGGGGCTCTGCATGCACCTCTCCCTTTGCCACTCTCGGAATGTAATAATATAAATGAGTTGGTCTGACAATGTCGCTAATTTCATATTAACCCATTCTTCATGGAATCCCAATGACCCACGACGTTTTATTGCGTGCACGGGAAAATATATAATTCCACTTTGGGAGAAAATGGGGTATAAGGATGTGGAAGTTGGTTATTAAAAAAGTGGCAACTCATGCCAAAAACAATCCTTTTGGAAGTCATTGAGACCTCTGCCATTCTTCTGAGCGAGTGGTGAGTAGTAGCTACTAGGTCATTTACAAGTAGACTGTGCTGTTAATCACTGGTTTAACTATAGTTAGTAAAAAATTTGTTATCCCAGTCGTGTGAAATGCAATGTCAAATCAGTCTAATAAGTATAGCTTTAAGTAGGTTGCATTTAGCTATCACATATCCCATATCAAAGTCAAAAGCAAAATTTGCAAAATGAAATTGCACAGCTAATTATCATTATTGGTCGTAATTAAGATCACTAAAAAATTCCATAGTATGCTATAACTACGTTTCTATATGTCTAATTGATACATGCATTGACTGCAGTAATTATACAATCTTTTTTTGAAGGCATTTTTTTCCCACTTATACTTCGAGCATCCAAGGCAAATGCCAAATAACCAAACCAAATTACGCAATTCTCCTCACTTTAGAGTTGGATGATACCGGGTTTACTAAACAGCATAAACCGCTGTTCGCTAATTGCCCTGTGGAACATTTCTTTCAAAACAGTCATTATCCCCGTCTCCATTCTTCCATTATCATTGGGTTAAAACAAGAGCTGGAGTATTTTCGTCATTCGAGACGGAGTGGCAGAGTATTTACCAGGCTATTATCACCTTCTCAAATCATTCATCCTCTTCACTGTTGAGAAGTATGAGCATGAACATCTAGTTTTACATCGTACATAGGCATCTCCACATTTTGATACTGGTTGTTTGCTAGATTGACCAAAATAGGTTCGCTCACGCAGACGGGCCGTATAAGTATAGCTACTCATTCCTGTAAAGTTCAAAGCAATTTCTAAAGTACAAAACTAAGCTGTTTCAGCGACCCCAAAACATCAACTGTAAACATTTTTTTCCAAAAATTAACAAAAGAATAAGTCAAGCAGGTAAAGCACTGCAATCAGGGCTTTTGCATGACAATCAGAGATAAGGAAATTTGAAATTCGCGGTAAAATCTTTTACGCAACTACACGATTACGCAGAACTACATGACTACATGTTTACAAAAGTTCTGCGTGAGCGACCCTAATAAAAACCGAGTACAATTTCTTCACTAAACTACTGATATTATTTTTGCTAAGTATTTTTCAAGACTTATATCTTCTCTTCATTTGTTATGTTTTTTGTTTCGCTTCCCTTAGCCCAAACAACATGGTATTAGAAAGACATTAAATTGACTGGAGATGACTTATGAAGATTTATGACGTGTGAAAAGACGGAAAGGTTTCTACACTTTCATTATCTCTTTTTACTTGTTTCTCCTCCGTGAAGTTAGCATTTAGTTGATGGCTATCATTTCAGTTGATGATATGGTGGTTCGCAACTACAACTTTTTCCTGTATGCTACGCCTATGGTGCTGATAACAGGGTGAAAAAAGTCTTACCAGTATGCATATTCGACTTGAGAAGAAAAGTTGCAAAGTTGGTCGTGCTAAGAAACGCGACTAAATCCATTTACGGGTAATATTTAATACAAACGATTCGATATAATAATGGTTTATGAATTTGTTGCAAAAACTACTTTGTTTCATATCACCCAAGGCATTCGAATGAAAGTGATTGTATTCATTCAGACGTGAGTGAAGTAAAACGATGATAGGTTCAAACATGTACATGCTGAGAAAGATTTCATTTCAGCTCAGTCAAATTGCAAAGTTTTTTAGCAGTTCTGAATTATGAACTGCAATCCCATAGCTATTAGCGATCTCACCGATATGTTTTATTCCGACGCCGATAACACTTATTATGTTTAATATTATGTTAATATCCATGTAGGTCCCTTCCTTCAAGTTTTCCATGAGACATATATATCCAATGAAAGGGGCATCGCAGATCAATACATGTGTTTATATTATTACTACTTAATTAGTAATAGTTCCTATTTATTTGATCACTGTCCCAGAATCCCGATTCAACCATTCCTAACTTTTCATCCTACATCATATCATGCCTGAAGGAAGAATTAATATATTTAGGTGAGAATTGTCTGGAAAGAACTCTTTAAAAGAATGTTTTTTCGCGTGTCAGTATCTAAAAAAAATGTTCACAGTTCATATATCCATTCGCCTAGGTTTCTACCTGATAAATTGTTTACACAATACCCAGCTTACATAATAACGGTTTTGCATGTGCCTCTTTATAAGACTGAAGATATGTTCATAAGTTTGTGTACATGTTGATAGAAGGTTGCTCAAGTCCTGGTTTGTTCCTCACTGCCATAATGGTAGTGCCATTAACCGTATATTGGTTTCCCTGTCGAGATTTCGATTCAACGACTAGCAAATGGTTTAGATGTAGTTGCGTCAGGGAAATTACGAAAAAATATGTTGTGTGTGTACAATCGGGATCGCAAGACAGACCGATTTGCTTTGACTTCCAAATTACAATGCGATCGCATCCACATAGACTGTTTTTAAAAAGTCTCCCTCCAGTAGGGAATTTTCATCTTTTGCAGTTTACTTATCCAAAGGTGAGTGGAATTTAGTTGTAAGATTTTCCGAGGAAAGATTTTCCTCCACATATTATCCAATGATTTGTGTAGATAGGGGACTACATGAAGTATGGAGTACAGCTAATAAATGCTTTTCCAACTTGTGAGCTGTTTCCCGTTCTCTAATCCTCTCGTCAAATTGAAAGGTACTAATTACATTTCACGCAAAGTCTAATTTCCCCAATTTTTATGTTTAGTTTTTTTGTACTCCTCTAAAACGTTTCTGTTGTTCTCTTGGTCTTTTTACTTCACCTTTTTCTAAGAGTTGCGTTTGGAATTTGCTGTTTCAAGGTATTCATTTGTTATTGTTATGATATAATAAGCAGATATGAGTTTTTAATAGTTTTACTCAATTCTCACTATTTAGTCGTCAATCTTGCCTACTGGCTGGATGTTGCTTTAGCATTTTTTGAAACAATTGCTCGTTAGTTGTTGTTGGAGAGAAACAGGCTTAAATGGGGTGCATGCAAAAGCTACGAAGCTGAACGCTGTACAGAACATAAACGAACAATTTACCAGTTCATATTAATCTGTACTGCAGATCAAGAATTTTTTCAACTTGTTGTGAGCTGTGAATTGAGTTATTATATTAGTAGACCGATTTTACTCCATATCATCTATGCTCACCATCTCAAAATAAAAATATTCGAAACCGCCACCATCATCTTAGCAGTATCGCATCTATCTATAACTGAGATCTACTTTTTTCTAAATAATGTTTGATCGACGTGCAAGTTGTCCCTGACTTATGATTCGTATAAACTATGACATAAATTGCTCTTTCGATCATACCCTGCTTATTTTTCTGTCATTGTCTCAACTATTATTCCTGTGAAATGTGAGTTGATTTGCAAAGCTTATCTTCTGCAGTTATGTAATTCCTAATTCCAAGCTAATTCAAATCTTGTGGTTCATTAGTTAAAATGTGAATGGAGTTTTTGTATCAACTCATCCAACGTTATTGGTAAAGAGTAATCGGTGAGGGTTTACATATATGTTTATGTCCTTCTTGATTCCATGACATGAAGATCTTAATTATGACAACAAATAGTTCTCTAATTTAGCATTGTAAAAATTAAGATATTATCTATCCCAATGAGAAGGATGCAATAGAAGATTTCTTATGCTTTTTTAATTATGTACTTCAGGCAAAGCTTCCTCTGTTCTCCTTACAAGCATTCAGCTTCATCATCGCAAAACTTCGGTAGCATGTTTGAAAACACATTTTTTGAGATAAGACAGAACTGATGTAAAAAGACAATTATAAGGTAGAGGCACCGGAGGAGTAACACAATTATAATTATGACTACGATGAAAATGTTCTCTTCAGGGGATGAATTTGAAACAGATCATAAGAAGGTTATCTGTCCAACTTGTCAGGAGTATCGTGATCTTCCAATAACATCCTTTTGACGTTTCACATCCACCTTTTTTCTTCCAGTGATCCCTGAACATAATTGTAATATGTAACAGTGGCACCACACCACCAGGTCTTATGCTGGTGTGTCTTGTCTTCAAAGTCGTAATCCAGTGAATGAATTGAGTTTTCAAATGGGATAGACATTTTAGAGTAGATGGGCTAATTAGTAGGGTCGTGCTCTTACCTAATTGGGAAGCTTAAAATTTTTGTTTCCTTTTCCTAGAAGTAATTTTTTTACGGTAAATATAGTTGTCCTTCCTCCCCAAGTCATAGAAGAAAAATGAGTGACGACCTTATAACGTGTGATGTAGAAATTATGACGACCAAGTCATAACTGTCGAGATACGGGATCCTTAGCTCCAGGCGTGCCTATTACTCATGAAAAGGGAATGAAAATATGTTTCTGCTCTAAATTATCCAGTGAATTCCGCTATTGAATGCATATCATCTGCGTGTCTAAGATATTTTGACGCATGGAGCCTGTCAATAAAATCCGACCACCGATTATTGCTCCAATCCTGCAGTTGTTTGTGCACTCAACTGTGAACCCAAATGACAATGGATAATTTCACATACAAGTAGCTTATGAATGGAGGAAAATCCGGGAGCTGATCTTGATTTGATACATTCATGATGATTTTTCTGTTTATTTATTTTTACGATTACCAGAAACCAGCAGCATTTATGATAACAATAACACAATGAGCCACATTCCAATCACAATCCGAAGACCAACACCAAAAACTATTTTTATTGTGACATGATAGGCGGATATTTCACCGGATAAAGGAATGTGAGGAAAACATTCTGCATTCCAAATTCCAACTACAAACAAGCATATCATTGGCACATTTAGAAGGAAAAAAACTAGCGGAATAATAAGGGTCTAAATACACATTTCCAAAGACCTCGACAACTGCTTCGCTTATTGTGTGGCGATCATGAGATTCGGGATATGAGGTTTGATATGCTTTGGGAATGAGAATTGTATGACACAATCATCATTATCAAGTCAACAGTCATAAGCCGGTTTGCACTACGCCACCATCATCGCATGCCATCAACCGAATAACATATTTCCCTTTGTTTTCTGCACGCAGACATGTCCACTTCCATGAATGGTGAGGTGGGAGAAGAACGGTGAGCTATTCTCAGACTTGATGTTGATATGTTGATGTGTTTGTGAGAAACAATGGGCTCTCGTGGGGGAAGTGACAGATAAAGGATTGATTTCGGACAGTTGTACTTGAAGAACTTTTATATTTAAAGAGGGTTCCTTGCACCACCACAGCCCTTGTCACTCTTTCAGGAAGGAAAACTACTGCCACCAACCACCATGTCATGTTAAATTATATTTGTGTAGGGGAAAAAATTACACATTTTTGTGGTTTCCCATCAGCTCACTTGCCGCTTGAGCTGGTAACGATTTGGTGTTGTTGTGATTGTGACAAAATGTAATTTAATGTTTGGTTATGGGATGATCACCAAATCATATACGAGCTAAAAATATAAATAAGTAGGTTTATGTGTATATTGGGGAATTACAGCAGTGGATTTGAAAAGCTGAAGGTGTGTGCGGCAGTGGCTTGATCCACTCAACTGGACCACCACACATTGAAAAGACGTTGAAGGAGGTAAGTCTTTGAAGGCCCGTTCTTGTAACAGTCTCATTCCATCATAATGACAAAAGCGGATTGACTTTTATCTTGACAGCTAAAGTTGAGTCGGAGAAGTTTAAGACTCTGATCATGTCAGGATAGGATGGCTCATCAACTTGTCACACACGAACTGTATTGTTGAATGAGGGCTTTTCATCAATCGCCAACAGAAACAGGCTGGGGAATATCAAGTTGGGGAGCAGCGTTTTCATTTATCCCTAATTTGTATATTGTCATTTTGCGGGTTCGATCAAATGAGATTGGTTTGGAAGACAAATGAAATGCTTTGCATGCAGCCCAGGTATAAAAAATCATTTCATTTTCAATTATAACATCTTAAATCCACTTTTAATACATCTTTAACCGCTAATGAATCAAGTCATTTCGATTTATGAAGGAGTTAAATAGCATCCTGATCCTAATCTTTTTATCCCACCGTTTAAAGTCCACATCATCCATAACAAAAGCAGTTTTTGACTTTTCCACAAGCTCATTTCTCCCTTTTCCACCATCCCAACTCAATACAAGTTTAGTGTAGCAGAATGGGCCAATTTAGGCTCAGAGATATGAGGATTGTGTCCACCAGTTTAAGAGTGCTATTAAGGGAGAGGAAAAAAAACAAATCATTTCGCTTCAACGAATTGTGTGAGATTATTGCGCTTTTACTCTGCACCGCGGCGTACGATACGACAATGAGGATATTATATGATTATTATTATGATGTTTGAGCATTTTCAGAAAACCCAGATAAGCTTCATCCCTTGCTCTTTGTCAAGCCAGTATTATTGCTGGTTTTCGTTTGCTCTGCTCAATAGAAAAGAAAATAGTTTGAGTAGAGCAGAGCGCCACAATGAGCCTTTGTCACTGTCACCACCGCAATGATATTACTTCTCTGGTGAAGTTCCTACAGAATTTAACACTGTCCATTGTTGCTGATATCGGTCTACTTCTTTACGACTCATTACACGTGATGTGATATGAGCTCTGGACTCTTCCTCCATTTTCCCCCTTTACGATAAAATACTTAATATGAGAATGACTTGAGAGAAAACGCTCGGCACTTTTTCGGCGAAACGTATTTTTTTCTCAAAGATATATTTTTGGGGTTTGTCACGGTTGGATTATCCTTGTCATTGTGAAAGGCTATAGGGATGTGATAATCCCAAATGGGAGCGCTGATTTGGGGAATTAGCCCGTCTATAAAGTCAACGATTAAGGCACGTTGGGAAAGTCAAGTTAGCTAAATGCTCATTGCTCAATTTATGTGAGTTTTTTTATAACTTGTGCCCCAGACTAATTATTTCGTGTTTGTTATCCCGACAGAAATGGTGTCGGACAAAATCATCGTCACTGCAGTAAAACCATTTTTTTGACGTGACATCGACATGACATGGCTTCCTTTTTCCTGTGACAATAATAAAATGGCAGTAAAAGTTGAGATTTGTAAAAAAATGTTCTAATTTACAAAAAACAGTAACTCGATGATAGAGACTCATTTTTTTAATCTAATACATGTATTATTTCATTTTTTTCTCGAAGCAGTATTATTATTATGTAAGATGATATAATACCTCTGGGAGATCTGGATTTGAAAGGAGTCTTTTGTTGAAAAGCGACCTTTATCTTGAGGCGCCATCAACTCATTAGATGCTAGCAGTGATGCAGCTGTTGATGCTGATGGCCTGGCATTTGAAAACGGCAGCTCAGCTCATACAATTCCCCACACGGGAAGATGAGATCAAATTGTCTCTATAACGTTCTCAGCTCTTTTGACTCGTGTGTAGTTATTTTTCATTCATTCATTCAACGATTCAACTCTTTCATGGATCATGACAAGTTAATTCATAATAATGTATGAATGCGTTGGATTATGGAAGAGGAAGAGATAAAATAGGAAAGGGTTACGGATGCACATGTGCATCGTCTTCCGTCATCTTTTTAAGGAGGAGGTTTTGTGCATTCGCAAAACTGGAAAATGAAATGGGGAAATACATATTTTTTTTCTATTGGTCTTATCTATTTACGGACCCTCGTATGAAATGCATTTTCGGGCAGAATTCTCATATTTACTGGCCCCGGTCCAGAGTATTTACACTTGGAAAATGGAGAGGAAAAAGTCTCGTGGATGGGTGTCCTCTTAAAAGGGAGACAGACGAAGCACTTGCATCATAGTAGCAACTTGAACTGCAACTTCCTTTCTGTTGATTTGATTCACGGCCCTGATAACTCCATATAATTGGGCCACCAACGAAACAATTAAGGACACAATTCAACTGCTCTTTCAAAATGGTCGTTTTACATAATATATAATTTAAATTATGTTGTAGAGATATGCCTCGCTTTGATAATAATATGATGAGAGTGTGGAAGTGGAAGAGGCGAAAGGAATCAGTCGGGACATTCATAAATTAGTTGGGTTGTTTCAGGATAACAGCATCACTGCATCTGGTTTGCTTTTCTGTTAAATTAATTTAGATTATTTACAACCCAGTCGGGCTTCTTTCGCAGCTTTGCACTTGCTAAATGTAAATCAATCGAGAGAAGTAATAAATAAGGCAATGCAATTAAATTGATTACTGGAAAGTGAGTCTTGATAATACTGTGATGCAGATTGCCCCATGACTGCTTCTACATAAATGTGTAGATGCATTTGATCAGTTTAAAAGGAATATTAATACTTGAATGATCCTGACTCCCGAACCGATCATCATTTATCACTGAAAATAATGAATTGTAAATGATAACTAACTAAATATGATGTCGTAATGATTGCCTTGAGTCATGAGTAGAGGACGGATATAAATGTACACAGAATGCTCAAAATATGCATGTAAATATGTATACAAATTTGAAGTCTATTTACATCGCAATTCCCGTAAGTAATGTAGGTAAATGCTAAAATGACCCTAGGACCTAACTAGCATTAACTAAGCACTTTCATTTCATATTTTGCACGCTCACATTGTATGGACTGAATAAGTCGTACAAACTACTAGACAATGACACATATCTAACCTATCTGCAGTGGAAGGCACCAGGTATTCTTTGCCGAGTACCACCCTGAGAAGAATGGATGAAAAAGGAGAACACTCACCAGAAGTAATCGAGACTGCCCAGCATTATGCAATGTTCTTTGTTAATGAAGGTGATGGATGATTCTAGCTTTAATATTAGAATTATTTAATTCTATACAGTTTTCTAGAAATAGGCCAAGTAAAACAAAAGATTCAATGATGATATTAATACAGGAAATTGATAATAGCAAGAGTTGATATTCAATTAATTTATTTCTTATTTATTTCGTTTCAGATTTCTAAACCTTATTCTACTCTTTCTTTTTGATTAGCCCTAAAGAACAGTCACTCGTTTGATTCATAAGATAAGGAGGAACATCTAGCTTAATGTACAAAAATTTACTCTCCTACCAACACCGGGCTCAATCGATCCACTTTCAATTCAATTAAATCTATTACTTTTCTTTCTAACAGACAACAGTTTGGGACTTATTTAAAGAGTTCTCAACAGTAGAACAAGCTATTAATAATATTTGAAAAATTTAAAGAAGAAAATTTGAAGTAATTAAATCGTCACTTGCTCATATACTTTCGCGAGCACCAGGAGTTCACATGATTATTCCATTTAAGGATTCTCTTCTTATCATTCTTCAAGCTTTCCCAAAGACGCGTCAACTCCTCCTGCTCCGGATCAGGATCTGCAGGCATCTCCTGGACTTGATCCTTACGGGAATCTTCCACTGGGACTTGATTTTTACGTTGCTCTTCCGGATTGGGTCCGACAGTGACCTTCTGCTTCTGCTTTACATCTCCATTTTCTATATCATTGAAGTAAAGATATGGGATGTAATTAGATTTAGATGTTTGTTAGGTAGAGAGGTCATCGATTCCATTCATGATTATGATATAGCCGCAGCACTGACCGCTTACACTTCATCTTTTTATCAATTATCTATCTAACCATCGTTCGCAGCCTAATAAATATTAAACAATATGATTAACATAATTAAATTAATATTTAAGTACCTATCATGGCCCGAGATGACTCCATTTTACTTTCCAGTAAAGTAAATTGTTCCGCACTGCCAAAATTCCAGATATATTTTCTGTCGTCCAGTGGCTGTAAACTAATTAAAAAAATAAATATGTCGATAAAGATGCGAACTGATAAAACTAATTGCCGATTTCTGTAATGACAATTGCCCTCAATTAAAAAAAATATCAATTAAATAACATTCAAATTAGCTAACTGAATAGTAACTCACTCGGCTCAATTAACAAATGTTGATATGATCTTGATCTCCAACTTCGGAAGAATGAAGGCTAGACTTTTTTCTCCACTTTTCCTTTGAATGACTTCCGTTCAAACTCTTCAACTGACTGACGAAGCTGCGAACAGCGATTGATTGTCGATGCCTTGCCAATTCAATACAATGTTGCCTTATCTTTATGTTCACTGGCTCAATGTACAACGGATGAATGACAAAGGAATGCACGCACAGCACATTCTTGCAGCTCATTATCCTACACTCTGGACGCTCTATGTTAGCGCCAGCAGTCTCGGCTAATCTTACAATACAGTGGGACCTGGGGGTGCACACCACACAAAGAAGACTTAAATCCATGTACGTCCCTCCTCGTATAAGAATGTATTCAATGTACTATACCGATAATGCTTTCAAGCGCCGCCTTGCCACGGCGGCCACGGCATGGCAGCAGCAGAAAATGTATTGATGGGATATTGCAAAAAGTTAGCATAGCGCCATAGCATAGCAGGCCAGCATAGAAGCGACATGTATTTACATACTTTTTGGTATGGGTATTGTTATAGTATATACAGGATACCCGACGATACGAAATTGGCTGTAACTGCCGATAGTGACTGCAGGTGGCAGCATCCGGTGAGCAGGAGGAGGAGGTCGGAAGAGTTCGAAATCGGTGTCAAGGTCAAATTTGCTTCATATAGCAAGTGACATATCATTGAAAAGCATCTTTCATGCTGGTCTCAGTAGAGCATATCTCATAGCTCTTAATTTCGCCATTACTGACTAACTTACAATTTTAAGTAGAGAAACAACTTCCTCAATTTCTCGACAGTGACTTGTATTTACTTTTTAAATAATTTTTCACCCATCTAATGCAAAACTCGTAATAAAATTTCCTGTGCAGTATAAGTTCAAAAATCTGATGAATGTTCAAGGCTACTTTGATATGAAGACTATATTAACCTTTTCTGACAATCGAGTCCCCTATTCTGCATTTCTTTATAAAAGGCTTTAATATAAATGTCATTATGAAGTGAATGCTTCAAAAATGAAGTGCTTGGTCAATTGTGCATTGTGCACAAGTTGGAATTAACAATCTTCACATTTGGCTTTTTATGTAATCGATAATGTTAAGAAATAGAATTAAAAAGTTCGAAAAGGGGCTTCCAATCCATGAATAAACATATATTTTCCCTCGATACAATGTCCAAAAGCCTCCGACATTCTTTAAAATGACAAGCTGCATATTTTCTTACAGGTGAATAAAAAGGGTACAAAAATATTGCTTGAAAAGGTAGAAAAAGACCGGGACTTGAACTATCTATGCACCTACCTATATCCAATTTCAGAACATTCAATTGAAGCATTCAGCATAATTTTTTTCGTAAGCTGCTCCTTTTCTCTCATTCTCGTCCCTTTCCCTTTTTAAAAGTCACCGGAGAGTAAATAAAATGACATTATGAACTCTAATAATGAGGAGCCGCGCTAAATGGTCACTTTTCACTGTAAATATGACCAGTGAGGCACATACACATCTATTATGATCCCGCTAGTAAATGACCGTGTGAACTGTATGATTATAAGTAAATTTCGAAACTTATGATATATGATCAGAACCTTTTTTATGGATCCCTACGAAAATAATGATTTGGTGGAAATTTTACAGCCCTTTCTTTAAGATGACAGATATGAGCTCCAAATGAGGACTTCATTTTCACAATGCTTGCTAGATGCTCGAAACGTACATAATGAAATGCGTTATGGATGGTCAATAACAAGTTCGGAACCCCAGATCATTTATATGCTGTCGGATGACTACAATAGATGAAATGCGCTTAATAATAACTATGAATTTTAATTAATTAATTAATTTTTACTATGCAATAAATAACACTTCAAACTTATGTGATTTCTGTATGAATCTTTAGGAGTTAATACACTTTATTAAATTCAACATTTAATTCTCTACTACACAAACTCCACACAATTAATGGGTCTCCTCACCAGAACTCCTCCTCTTCCTCTCCGAATCGGCGATCTGGTTCTTCCTCCTCGATTTCAAACAGGCCTGTGCTTTGCAAAAAACATGTGAACAGCAGAAACACTATTCCTCCAACGAATGAGCGTACCATCAACGCCCACTTTCGCTGCTGCTCCTTCCACATTTGCAACAGCTCTTGTTTCTCGACGATTTCAGCTTCCGCCCGCTCAAAATCGTCGAGCCACCCTCTGATGTCGTTGAGGGCCTCTTCAGGCTCCCAGGTGTTACCGGATGAGTCAAACCCCGCCCATTTGATCAAATATTCTCTTTTTCCCCCCTTGTCCCTACGCTCCACAATTTTCTCCACCACATGGAGTTCATTCTTGGAATTTCCACCGCGGGGCGCCATCTCAATCGATATCTATCAGAAAATTACATTTAATTATTAATAACTCTAGTCAAGGACTCCCCTAAAGTACCATCATCATCATCAACTTAATGCCTCAGCACATGCCACAGCAAAATTACCGAATTAGTCAATTTTAGCACAAAAACTAGTTAAAAGTGAATATGTACCTTTTTAAGCTGTCACGATAACTAGTCTAGCTCCTCAGAAAAATACTCACTTCCGAAGTCCGGTATGGTTTTCCTATCAAAACAATAAAAATTAAAGTTAATTAATTAATTAACTCTAGTCAAGGACCCCCCTCACGTACCATCATCATCATCAACTTGATGCCTCAGCACATGCCACTTAGTCAATTTTAGCACAAAAAAATAGTTAAAAGTGAATCAATACCTTTAGAAGATCGTTCACATCAAAATAAAATGCATTCAGCAAATTGATCACGATATGGAAAAGTTAAGCGAGATTTTCGAACACCAGCCAAAAAAAATATGACGAATGAGCACCAAAATCAGCAGACAAGAATGTCTTCGCTCACAATTCAATACTTTTGAAACGACACCCGAAGAACGGCTTTGCCTATCAAAACATAAAAATTAAAGTTAATTATTAACTCTAGTCAAGGACTCCCTTCACGTACCATCATTATCATCATCATACATCACCACATGCCACAGAAAAATTAAATAATTAGTCAATTTTAGCACAAAAAAATAGTTAAAAGTGAATCAATACCTTTAGAAGATCGTTCACATCAAAATAAAATGCATTCAGCAAATTGATCACGATATGGAAAAGTTAAGCGAGATTTTCGAACACCAGCCAAAAGAATATGACAAATGAACACCAAAATCAGCAGACAAGAATGTTTCGGACCAAAATTCAACGCCTTCGGATCGACTCCCACCAAAGTCCGGCTTTTACTATCAAAAAATAAAAATTAAAGTTAATTAATAACTCTAGTCAAGAACTCCGCTCACGTACCATCATCATTCCTCACCACGTGCCACAGAAAAATTAAATAATTAATCAATTTTAGCACAAAAAATTAGTTAAATATAATAATTACCTTGAAATTTCTCACAGAGTAACCTGTATACCGATCCACAAATCAAATGACCATTTAATTCTAATCTAAGAGCCAGATTTTCGAACACTCCATAAATGATGATTGAACAGCTTAGCTCTAGCAATCAGCACACAACACTTTTTTATCACAATTCAACCCTTCCGGACTTCCGTAATCCGGCTTTCACTTTCCTGTGACTGGGGTAATATGATATTGTTACACTTATATAACAGCTACTTACTAATAAGTACATGCATAATCCCATATATCATGCATGCCTATCTTATGTATAGATTTGAACGAACAAAGAGATAAGGCAGCGAAACAAAAAGCCATCAGCGAGCATCATCAGCGTTAGCATAGCTATGCATCCTAGAAAAGCATGAGATGCGGCCAAGGACAGAACTTTTTTCATGAAATAGGAAATCCCGAAAGAT
>JAQGAH010000863.1:0-23375 GCA_034696885.1 Lepidocyrtus paradoxus | reverse complement strand
TGCTTTCCTCACCGGAATGGCCTACGCTGGACATGCGAATGCGAAATTGAGCAAGCTCCTCCATTTCCTTTAAATTATAATACAATAATTCTAGTTTAGTGCATGCTTTTCGTTTCGTTTCGTTTGTTTCTTGTTTTGTTTACTTAGGCTATATTGTTTGATTGTTCAATAAATAATGTTTAAATATAATTACGTAATTGTACTTTTCATTGCCACATAATCAAATAGCCTCCCGCTCATAATTTCATGATATAATTTATATTGTATTTTTCATTTTCATATTCATTCTCATTTCTTCAAAAATATGTATTTTCGCCTTACCATTTGGCACAATTAAGTAAATACTTAAAGGTTGGAATTGCAACTTCACTTTGATTAGGCTCATATTAATTGTCGGTCCATAGTCTGTATCCGCACCGATCTTCTTCCAAAACGTTATGTGAATCGGAAGCCAAGCCATGGCTAACTCAACGTGCATTATAAATACGCATAATTTGCACCGCAACGCAACTATGGAAAAAATATTCAGACTTGCCTTTTAGTAAGGTTCAAGATTCAGGGAAGCGACTAGGACTAGAGTCATGTGTGCTAAATATCCAAGGAGATATGGTGAAGCCATTGCGAGGGGATTGATTTCTCACTGACGTTACTAATAGTCAGAATAGGGCTTGTGAACCTCCAAGCTTTCTCGTCTTTGTATGTAATTGTTGCATGGATTTTATGGTATTAAATGCTATGAAAATATAATCAGGAAGAATAATCATATATAATTTACTTTATTAATGTAATCAGATATCGCGTAGAAACACATGTGAAAGATAAAAAGACGAGTAAAATGATATATTTAAACTATACTATATTCTAATTATGGAAAACCACAATTGATGTTCATGATTTTAATTAGTATTTGATATAAGTAATTTATGAAACGTAGTTTGAGATTAAAGTATTACACATTTTTATTTGTGGGAAACAGTAACATTAAAATAATAAGCTTATTGGACCTTGCATACCTACATATGTGAGCTATTTTAACGGGAACATAAAAGGTGAGAGAGACGAAGCATATTTAATTTTAGATTCACATCCTCCACCCCCAACTCCTATAAATTTTTAAGTCTCACCTCACCCTTTTTGATTCAAGCATTTTCATGTTTATTTATTCTATATCCTCAATTCATAATCTGCCAAGCATTGTAGGCGTATCATTTCGTAACTTTTAATTTTTAGTAAGACACAATAGTGTTCCGGATTAACGATGGCAGATTAAGTTCATCAATAGGTGTCAACTAGAAAACTTGCCGGTCAATCAAATTTTGCTTTATTATCAGTAGGATATACTTTAGTATTATTTGCAATTTGCATTAAGGAGAAGAGATATTTAGTTTAGAGTTGGACAAAGTCAGATATATTTACTTGTGCATCACTTGTTTAGCAGAATCAATTTTGTATTAAAGCTCAATCAAAATCCGACTACTTGTTTGTAAAATTGCTTAGTTTTAAAACTTGGCAGTATAGCATTTGAAAGAAACAGTGAGTTTGGAAACTTGAGATTTTTCATGAGGAAGTTTGAAAGTGGATAGTGGATGGCTTACATTTAGTTTTACTGTCATTGAAATCGTTTATTTTATTATAGATAAAAGAAAGGGTTTCCAATTTAGCTAATTTAACGGTGATCACGTATCTACATGCTATGTATGCATTTATTACAATTTAGCTTTCATGCAAGTGTATAATTATGTTATGTACTAAATCAACCTTGAAATTTAATTACTGTTTGCATTAAAAATTGAATGATAGCAGATATATTACACATCAGGTAATCAATTCGCAAAAACCTTTTTTTTTAACCCTTATTAATATTATAATATAATTATAACTATTACAGTACTACCCTTCAAATACATACATTTTCACAGTCAGTCTCATATAATGACACTAATGAATAAGATAACACACTCAATGAAGCTGAACCCAATAATTTGTCGATGTAGTTGTGAAGTGGGAGAGAAAATTGAAAATTAGCAGAAAGCAGAAAAGTCGTGACAAATACATGCCTTAACAGCCTTGAGCTGTTCAAACACCATAAATATGTTTTAATTTAAGACTACTTATCAGGTAAATTATCTATTATCATTATTAATTTTAATTTAGCTTAACTTATAGTATTTTTAATCTTAAAAAAATCCCTTTCAATCTTTAGACTCGACTCTTGTCAAATATCACCTGTTTATTAACTTTATTGTCTTTATTGTTACTATTTGCAAATATATTTCGAAACTCAACTATATGTGTGTACCAATAGAGAAATGAACCAATAAATCAAAAAGTAAGTTATCAGTAATTTATGATGCTTAACTAAGTTATTTATATGACATTACTAAATTCAACATTCAAATAATGGTAGACAAACATTGTTGAGGGATGCGTTTTTAGAAGTTTAGTCAAGAGAATCCATATCACAGTGGTTGAAAAAATTTCGTCAGCGGACATGATAATTTTTAGAAAATTCAAGAAACACCTTTGGATCTTGATTACCCCAACAACATGAACATGAGCATAAACCTATTTGGGAAGTAACTTTGGAACCATTAATGCCAAAATCAATGTTTTCTTTAAAATAGTTTTAAAATAAATTTAAAATTAATTAATCATTCTTGTGAGGATCACTAAAACTTTTTTTCTGATTATTCAAAGAACTGATGAAAAAGAAATCTGTGTGGTTTTGAAAGCTAGAGTAAATAAAAGTGTGTTTTACGAAAAGCAATCTTAAATCCGGAAATAAGCTGTAATTTTAAAATTGAGTTAATCCTACTACTGCATAGCGCTGTTTATTCCGAGAAGAATGACACCTTGGACGCCTTAGAACAGTATACGGGAGCGGAGTTATGGCGTCGATTTAGAAAACCGTTTTTATTTTTAAAAAATAACGGACTCGTCATATTTCAAATTTTATTTTGTATAAGTAATCATTGATGTGTGTGTATAAATGTGTACGTTCACAAAAAAATCAGATCGATTCGTTTAAAAGATTTTGATTTTTTTTTTAATTTTGAAAGCCGTTAGTTGACCTGTAATATTTAAAAAAAAGTATGTACTAGAATAAACTTTTGAAACGTTGGAAAAGTTCACCGCTCATTGATGTCTAATAATCAGATTTTGCCCCGGGCGGAAACATTTTGAGAAAAGTTTGAATTTGAGCATTTTTTTGCGACGTTAATTAGCCAGCCAGCCATAGAAAAAGTTAAGTACGACTGCTTCTACAAGTATGAAGATAATACAATAATTTACAAAAAATAGAATTCTCCGCATGGGCTTTACCTTTCCAATTAATCGACTAATCTTTTCATTAAATAAATTGCACCTTAGCTGTTGATAATAGTTTAGAATAAAATATGCCACTAATTTTTCATTAAATACGAACCGTCGAACCCCAGTTTGAGCATTGCTTAACGCTCCCATAAGCTCGGTATATATACACCGTTTTGCTGTTAATTTTAAATTGATAATTGACTCGAAAAGGAAATATATTAGAAAGTAAATACAAGTAAGTCTGCTCAAACACTCGTTAATTTGGTAAGTGAGTTCAGCGTTTCTATCCCTACACCTTGAATAGTAATTGCAAATCTCTGATATTAAAGGATGGTTATTGAAAATTCGAGACTGAAAACGAACTAAACTTATCAGGACCGCGACGAAACTTTAATGATTGACACTGAACATTTTGTGCTTTCAATGTCGTTTTCGCAAGACATGTACAATGAGCTGGAAGGACTTTCAGGTATCTGCCAAAGAGTTGGAGAGATTTCTTTGCGAATTGATGCAACGATTCCAGACTATTTCAGTAACTAAAACTAAACAGACTAAAAACTGTTTCAGTAAGTTCGATGATATGGTTTCTTCGTTTCCATCTAAGGATAACGAAAAAAGACACCTCCTTAGCAGTTTGGTGAACTGCAAACAGGCGTTGGAGGAATTTCAGAGCTACTGGACATTTAAGGATGTTGCAGTAACTCTCAGGAAGCAGAGTACTGTTAGAACTAGGGAACGTCGAGCAGCCGAAGAAGAAGATAAGTTGATATCTTATTTGATATTTCAGCGGAATTAAGCAAAGTTATAAAAAAATGTCCAAAGTATAAATCTGCCATAATGCCTTGATGGAAGAAGCTTTTAGCATAGAAAAACTGACAGCACGACAAAACTGAGCTTGTACCGGACCAATTTAAGGAATACTGGGCTACGGCAGTCTCTGCCGGCTATCAAGAAACGGACTTACCAGAACAAGAGGTTCCAGATCAGTATATAAAGTTAGCTAAAATTGTTAAAACAAAATATGACGCTGCGATCAGTATTCGACTGGGACATCGAGAAGACGCTTTAACGTTAGAAAAACGTTTGTTCGGAGAAATTTTGAACAAACTGATAAACATTTGCTGTTTCGCAAAATTGTAAGAACACAAGCTGAAGTGCTTGCAAAAGGTCATAGGGTCATGCGTCAAACAAATATCAGATGATAGAAAACTTCAATTCAACGCGATGGCTCAAGAAATGGTGATCGCTTATAAAGGTCCCGATCCACAAATTGCTGCAGCAATGATGAAGATTCCATTTGATAGTTACTTCTTCCAACTAGCGTTAAAAAAGCCAAGAAACTTTGCACTTCTTGATTGACTATTTCCTTTCTAATTAAATCCTTCAGATTAGCAATAGTTTTATACTACTGTTCCTCGGCAGTGGAAATTTAACCATGCATCAAAGACATTTTAGACATTGAATAGCAATTTAGCTACGTTGACTGCAGTGAAGCTGAAACTAAAAAACACCAAATCACAAAAAGTAATTGAGTTTTTGGACTACCTTTTAACTGAGGGAATGATCATCCTATTTACACACTGCATCGGATGTCAGAGAAGAAAAACCAGTTGGTCATCATAGTTCCAAAAACTTTTGCTCATGTCTCATCTACAACATTTCGAAGGCATTATGGGCAATTATGTTCGTCTTCAATGGGATATTATTTCGAAAGGATTTCTGCCATTTGCTATACCACCAACATCATCAGCGTCCGTAGTCATAATCATGTCATTATTCATGCTTGTATCACTGCTGATTTTTATCTTACTCCACAACTTACTACGGATTTTTCACTCAAGAACAAAGAAGAAAGTGATACAAGAAGGTTTTGAAGTATGCATATTTTTTCACTCTTCGAATCCCTCGTTCCACTTCGTTCATTTATAAACGAGTGTCAATCTTTCTCGTTCCCTCTCCCTCCGTCTGGCTAAAGAGCGTTTATATGTGCACTTTTGTTCAAACTAGCAGCATGGATTGTAAAAGAAAAAGTAGTAAATTGTCGTTCTAAATGCGAGCTAGACTGCCATAAATATATAATTTCAAGATAAAACAAATGTATCTAATTTTTTCTTTTTCATTTTTTTTCAAACAGCTTCAGCATGATAGGGAGGCGAATTGAGGCATATCCGCCTGTTGGCGAATCAACGCCCAAGTCACTGGAAAGTAACGACATAATAGGAGGAATTAAGACGAGATTCGGGAATGTTGGTTTGTGATTAGATGATATGATAATGATACTAGCATCTTTCTCCGATGTTATCAATCACATTGTATATCTGTCTTGCTAGTAATAATGTGCAATGTTGACCTCCTCCTTGCATTTAAAGCGTCTCAATTTGTTTCCAAATTATGCGTAAATTATAATAAAATTTTTGCATAGGAATTTATAGGAAGTGTCCGCTATTGAATTTATTCAAGTTTCGTCTCGTAGTAAAAGGGTTTGATCAAGTTAAAGGAGTATACTAACAGGTGAAATTCGTTCCAGTCGTCAGACAGGAATCTGTAAGAGCTCTCTTTTCCTTAGCGGCGTCTGAGAACTTAAATATTATCCAGTTGGACATGGAAACGACGTTTCTGAACTCAAAACTGGAGGAAGAAACCTTCATAGAGCACCCTAAACATTTCTCAACCAGAATGGGAACGGTGTATAGATTATTAAAAGGTCTCTGAAGTCAAGCAGTCACTCAGAAGTTGATATAAGACCTTTAAAGGAGTGCGAAATCTGAACAAAATCAATATAAGTTTATCTGATACCCAAATATTCAAAGATTTTACTGTTTTGATAACTTCATTTATAACAACGAAGATATACATAATACATAATATAATAATATTAGGTAAGACTCCTCAACATTACAATCTGCAGAAGATGCTGGCATGACGGGAGGAATGGAAAAAGAGTTAAACGCATGTACTTTAGCATGGGTTGCATTGTAAAAGTTTGCATGTTGTCTTGTTGACATATTATGGTCGTAATTAAACAGTACACACAAGTAACATCTATGCAACTAAATATCATTTAGATGGTTCATTATAACTGACTGTTCGACTCATGCAGTCGGTTGAACAAATAGTCTTCGGCTTCTGAAAACATTGTAGAATCGTGAACAAAATTTCATCAATTGAAAATTAAAAGGTTGTGTTTTAAAATAGCTCTTTAAAGATAGTACCACAACATTTTAAAATAACCCAGCAGAATAAAAATGTGAAAGTGACAAAAAAATTTTTCTGGGCAAAAAAATGAACGCCTACCTTAGCTACGGAGTGGCTGAAACAAGACCTCAAGAATCCTTCAAGACCTGCTTAATTTTGAAAAGAAATTGGAGTTTGGGATTTGTTCGAAGAGAACAGATTAATCTTACACACATTGACAACTTTAAAATTTCTGCTTCAAATCTGATGCCTACACCAGCAGCATTTAACGAGGCTATATTGTTTACTGCTCCCACTTCTCAGTAGACTAACGACGAAGACTTGTTAAACGAAACGTTAAGTTCAACATTGTAGAACTACATGTGCTCACATTTACTTAATGCTCGTTTGCCTAATTTCTGGTGAGTAAATTGAATACAATCTAATGATTGTAATAAAACCAAACACTCAGATGAGTTAATGAAGACTTTTTCTAAATGTTACTTGACAGGGACTCATGTAAATATTATTATCCTTCTGCAGTTTAACTTAGTTTAAAAATAAATTAAACTTAACACTCTTGACCTCAAGATTAAGGGAAGTCGACGTTGAGGACATAAACTACACTTACTACGAAGATAGGAAAAAAGAAATAAACGATACTTGGAAATGGGCACTACACGCAAAATAAGTAAAAAAGTATTAAAAGCACTGAAAGAAATAGACGACGCTAATTATGCTAAAGAGAAAAATTTAGCATCGTCAATAAAGAAAAAACTGATGAAATGAAAAAAATTATGGAAGAAGAAAGTTATATTCAAGTACTTATGTTACATAAGCACTGGGCACGAATGACAACCCAATTTTGCACTGGAGACCCATTTCTTCGGTCGACAGAGAGGTTTGAGTTTCTACTGGCACAGACGACGGAAACGGATGGTCAAATGAAGAAGCTAATGGGTCAACTTGCGTGGACTTGTACCACATGTACACTCGACAAGGCATTGTGTGAGGAATTCGCGGCTTTCCTTGAGTCCAATCCGGCTCGTCCTCTGGCCTCTTCCCCTGCGTCTTTTTTCCGGATTCTTCCCCTCTGTGCACCCGCTCTCCCATCCGATGCTACCGATGTAACGAAGAGAGCCATATCGCGCGGACGTGCGATCGCCCCCGAAACCGAACCCACCATGTCCGCCCCCAGTACCTCAAGCTGATTCGTCTTCCTCGCGACCCCAGGGAGACCGAGGAATGGGACTTTTATCAGCCGAATTTCAATTCGGATTGAGGTGGCTGCAGCTCCCTTATCACCCTAAGTGAGCCTTTTTGACTTTTCCTTTCCTTTTCTTGTCTTATCATTGTCACTATTTTCTCTCATTCTGATTTTTCGGTCTCAATTACTGATAATTTTTATTTTCACGTTTGTTTGTCTCCCTTTTGATGTCCGTGGCCGCCGAAGCGAGCGCTCCGCCCTACATCTGCGTCAGTTTCTCGCCTTCACCTCCTTTTGCCTATATCTGGACCTTCCGGACTTATGCTTCTATTTAATAAGTTATTTAGACCAACTTCAACAAAGAATGCTCTTGATGGTGATGGCATGTTAGCTTATGTTGCATTTTGTACATTAACTAAGTCTTACTGGCAGTTCAAGCATTGCTTAACACTCCCCATACGGTCAGTAAATATAATCACTGACAAATTTAATGACACTGCTTTGCGCAGTTTTCTTTTTAATTGATAGTCTACTCAAAAAGCAAATCTATTCGGAAATGAAAGTGCTCAAACGCTCGTTAATTTAAATAGTGAGTTCAGAGTTGGTATCTTTACATCTTTGAATAGTTATTCTAAATCTCTGATAATAAATGATGGATATTTGTCCTCTTAAGTAATTATTGAGATTTGTTACTGAAAACATACTAAATTGATTGATATTACATAACAAAACTTTTATTCGCAACCGCCAAGCACTGCGGAAGCGTTTCTTTCGCCACTGGGCCAGCTTTAACCCACTTCAGTAAATGCAAAACCTTGTGAGGACGCTCGTCCATATTCAATCTCTAAAGCGGTGAGGTCATTGTTAACTGAAATCACTAAACGAATCCATTCAGGTTTTACAAGAATTACGGGATATGTTTCTGAATGGCAAAAGCCCCATGCCAGGGATCAACAAAACAATCAGCAGAAATATAAATGGCGCATCAGCAAAGAACGACATGACTATTCTGACCGCATTCAGCGAGAACTGAGAATATCAGAAAAATATAAAGACAAATTGCTAGGTTCGATTTTAAATAGGTTACGACCATGATTCGCAGCGTGCACGGGAGAAAGGAACTGAAATATTTAGCACGGCGAAACAAAATGCTTCAGCGAAAAGGAGCTTTTACCTTATGAACCTCCACAAGCAAGGTCTTCACGAGTGTAATTTAGAAGCAATGTGTGTGAACAACACAATGCACATCCATATCAGCAAATAAATAAGGAAATAATAACACCATCGGAAATGGTATGTATTAGAAACATTTCCATGTTTCATTATTCCTGAAAAACTTGATTTTTGGAAAAAAATATCATACTGTTTTTATAATTTGTTGATTTAGTTACCGACAAGAATACAGCTGGAAGAATGATTTCAAAAGCTAAACATGCAACACGCGAATGAAATGGATTAGTTTGGCAGTAAATACAAGTAAGTCTGCTCAAACACTCGTTAATTTGATAAGTGAGTTCATCTTTGCTATCCCCACAACTTTGAATAGTTATTGCAAATCTCGGATATTAAAGGATGGTCACTGGTTTTCTAAGTGATTATTGAGAATTCGTGACTTAAAACAAACTAAATTTATTGATATTATGCAACTATAATTAATTACAGAGTGTGTCAACATCAAGGGAAGGAACGTGCATACATTGCAGTTCTTCATGAAAGCGACGAAACTCAAATGATTGATAATGTACAGTTTGCGCTTTCAATGTTTTGCAAGACATGTACAATTAGCTTGCAGAACTTTCACTTCTCTGCCAAAGAGTTGAAGAGATTTCTTGGCGTATTAATGCAACGATTAAAAACTATTTAAGTAAGTTCGATCATACGGTTTCTTCGTTCCCATCTAAGGTTTACAAAAAAGATACCTCCTACAGCAGTTTAGTGAACTGCAAGCAGACGTTGGAGGAATTTTAGAGCCACGGGGTATTTATGGATGTTGCAGTAACTCACAGGCAGTAGAGCAGTGTTGGAACTTGGGAACGTCGAGCAGCCCAAGAAGACCGTAACCTTGTTTGATATTTCTCCTCAAGTTAAGAAGCACGCCAATTCACTCGTCAACGGAATTAGGCAAAGTTATAAAAAGAGATGCAGAGTATAAAATTGCCATTAATGCCTTGATGGAGGAGGGTTTAGCATAGAAAACCGACAGAGCAGAGCCCGCCGAAACTGAGCTTGTACCGAACTAATTTCATGAATACTACGCTCTAGTAGTCGCTGCCGGCTAACTCGAAACGTTTTTATTGGAACAAGAGGTTGCAGACCAGTATACAAAGTTAGCTAAACTTGTTAAAACAAAATACGATGCTGCGATAACTATTCGATCGGGACATCGAGAAGACGATACAGCGTTGAAGAAACGCGTGTTTAAAGAAATTCGCCATTTTAAACGTTAATTTCCAAAAATGCTAGCGTTGCATTCACCTCCGAGACTTAAATTGTATGCATGAATTTTATTTTGGTGAAATATACAAAACACAGAGTATATAATTGCAGCAATACGAATATATATTGAATAGCATCTTTAGTCTTACTTTAACACAAAGATACAATAATATCAATATTTTGTAATTGTAATTGTGTAACCAATATTATAATAATTTTATTTCATATACATAACTGAAGACTCAAACTATTAAAATATAATGTACTTATATTGATATAAATATTAATTTATAGCTTGTCATCCTATATATGAATGAAATGGATATTTTAATTGGGTTATTAACATCCGCCGTCATTGATCTGTAAGGATTGATTGCGGATTAAATCAAAAGAAATCTGATCAGGCGTTTATTTCGTGCCTGACTCTCAAAATGAGATGTGCTCAAGTTATTTTCTTCTCTCATAAAGTTTAACACGTTATAACTACCAAATTGTTCTCTTAAAGAGAAGCTCCGTTAGGAAAACTAACTAGCATTTTGTACATTAACTAAGTCTTACTGGCAGTTCAAGCATTGCTTAACACTAACACTCCCCATACGGTCAGTAAATATAATCACTGACAAATTTAATGAAACTGCTTTGCGCAGTTTTCTTTTTAATTGATAGTCTACTCAAAAAGCAAATCTATTCGGAAATGAAAGTGCTCAAACGCTCGTTAATTTAAATAGTGAGTTCAGAGTTGGTATCTTTACATCCTTGAATAGTTATTCCAAATCTCTGATATCAAATAATTGATATTTGTTTTCTTAAGTAATTATTGAGATTTGTTACTGAAAACATACTAAATTGATTGATATTACATACCAAAACTTTTATTCGCAACCGCCAAGCACTGCGGAGGCGTTTCTTTCGCCACTGGGCCAACTTTAACCGCTTCAGTAAATGCAAAACCTTGTGAGGACGCTCGTCCATTTTCAATCTCTAAAGCGGTGAGGTCATCGTTAACTGAAATCACTAAACGAATCCAGTCAGGTTTTACAAGAATTACAGGATATGTTTCTGAATGGCAAAAGCCCCAAGCCAGGGATCAACAAAAAAATCAGCAGAAATATAAATGGCGCATCAACAAAGAACGACATGACTGTTCTGACCGCATTCAGCGAGAACTGAGAATATTAGAAAAATATAAAGACAAATTGCTAGGTTCGATTTTTAATAGGTTACGACCATGATTTGCAGCGTGCACGGGAGAAAGGAACTGAAATATTTAGCACGGCGAAACAAAATGCTTCAGTGAAAAGGAGCTTTTCCCTTATGAACCTCCACAAGCAAGGTCTTCACGAGTGTAATTTGGAAGCAATGTGTGTGAACAACACAATGCACATCCATATCAGCAAATAAATAGGGAAATAATAACACCACCGGAAATGGTATGTATTAGAAACATTTCCATGTTTCATTATTCCTGAAAAACTTGATTTTTGGTAAAAATCTCATAATGTTTTTATAATTTGTTGATTTAGTTACCAACAAGAATACAGCTGGAAAAATGATTTCAAAAGCTAAACATGCAACACGCGAATGAAATGGATTAGTTTGGCAGTAAAAACCGCTCTGGAAAGTAAAAAAAATAACAAAATTAATCTATGAGAAAAAAAATAAGAGATTTTTAATGGGAATTCTCAAATCCCAACGATTCGCGAGTTGGAAAACCGATTGCTGGCTTTACGTATACTTGACCATGGTCAATAGCATGTTATGGAAAAACGTGTGGTAAGTCAATTTATTAGATAATAAATTAAAATACTTTGTTTGAATATGTGCTAACCAATTCACTTGTCAACGGAATTAGGCAACGTTATAAGAAAGAGATGCAGACTATAAAGCTGAAATTAATGCCTTGATGGAGGAGGGGTTAGCATAGACAAACCGACATAGCAGAGCCCGCCAAAACTTGTACTGGACCAATTGAATGAATACAGATACGCTAGCAGTCTCTGCCGGCTATCAAGAAACGGACTTATTCGAACAAGAGGTTGCAGACCAGTATACAAAGTTAGCTAAAATTGTTAAAACAAAATACGATGCTGCGATAACTATTCGATCGGGGCATAGAAAAGAGAAAATTAAACGTTAAGGAAACGCGTGTTTGAATAAATTCGCCATTTTGAACGTTAATTTCCAAAAGTGTAGCGTTGCATTCACCTCCGAGACCTAAGTTGTGTACATGAATTTTATTTTGGTGAAATATACAAAACACAGAGTATATAATTGCAGCAATACGAATATATATTGAATTGCATCTTTAGCCTCACTTTAACACAAAGATGCAATGATTTCAATATCTAGTAATTGTAATTGCTGTGTATTAACTATTTTGTTTTATTTATATAACTGAAGACTCAAACTCAACCGGAAAACATGCCACGCTTAAGGCCAGTGTCCGATGAGAAACATAACGTCAAAGACATAAAGAGAGGACACGTAAACAGTACTTGGAAATGACCCCTACACAGAAAAAAGCTTTGTTGGAGCACAATGAGTGAAAAAAATTGAAGGCATTGAAGGAAAAAGACGCAGCTAGTTATGCTAAACGGCAAGATTTGACATCGTCAAATGGTTAAGAAATCCTAAAGAACAACAAAAAGTGAAGAAGGAGAATAAAATAGAAGACACATCTGGCGTTTGAAAAGTGTTAGTTGTGGGTGTCTCATCCGATGATACATGATAAAGAGGTAATGCAAGGGATAATAACTCTTAGCGTCATAACGACGTGGTCTTTCTATGTGAAATTGAAAACACAAATCTAAAGTAGGGGTCAAATTAAAATCTGTCATCACTTCTAAAGTTTTTGCTAGTTATCCAACTTACTGTAATCGTGAATCATATTTTTGTGAAAAGTATTTACATTAAGCATCAATTCTCAACGTTTGTGTTTACCGCAGTCATGAGATGATTATATGCAGTTCCTGCAGCGCGATATGATGAGGTTGTCGGGGCGATGAGGTTGTCGCCGGAGGACACGATTGCGGGCCCTCCCTCGGTTATCATTCCACACCAATACTTCATTTATTTATTCTACCTAGCGTCAAGACATCTCCGCGACGCACCTCCACGTTCCTCAACCTACACCGTACGAACTCCCTTTCATCGTAAAACATTCCCAGTTTATCTCTGCTCCTACTCCACGCTCGTCCTTTTCTCGGCATGTAGACACCAGTGCCGCTCCTGCTCCTCCTCCGGCAGCCCCTGCCTCTTCCCATTCATTTCTGGATTCACTCACTCCCGACTCTTATCTGCCGCGTCGCCGAATGGCTCCTCCTCCTCGTCATGCATCTCGACCTGCCTGCCCCTCTTGCTTCACCGAGCATCGCATGGCCACCTGCGAGGCGTTTGACGCTTTTATCGGCTATTTTTATTACATTATTATTACCTATTTTTTTATCATCTATGTATATACTATTATCATATATATCGAAATCAAAGTTTAGCTTATAATTTGTTAGTTTGAATTTAGTTTGTAGGCTTTAATTGTTTTGTTTTGTTTTAATTACAATGTAAATATAGTTAGGTATAAAATTTTGAAGTAGTTGAAAAATATGTATAATTATCAAGAACAATTATTTAGTTCTGTACGGAAATGGGAATTGACTTCTCATTCTTAATTAACATTATTACTAAAATAATTTCTTATTAAAATTGTGTGATTAGAATAACGAATATAAAAACGATGTCTAATTTATTATTATTATCATGATCGGTCAATCTCTATTATTTGTATATATTTTTATGCTTTAAGTGTCATTGTATTGTACGTATCTCATAAGTCAATCGTGTATGTATACCTGTCGTGAACGAATGGATTTGTAAATTCACCTTTTCGACTTTACCCCCATAGGGCGGTAGAGTCATGAGATGATCATATCATCTCATTCTAATTATGATGTATGAATAATAGTGTTGATATGATATGATACAATGTGTGATACGATGTAAGTAATGAATGCATAATAAATGAACAGTCTTGGACGATCCGTCAATCGATCAAGGACTAAAAAAATTCTTTACTCCGCCTGGCTGTTTGCGCGCAATTTGCAGCCGATCTCTGACCAGTACATGGCCCAGCCTTCCACTTCTCGCCCTGTCACTGTTCCTCTCCGCACCCGCAGAGTTTTTGGTTGGAATCTTGGCCCTTGGTTCTGCTGGCGGTGCGATAGATCTGGACACATCGCCTCGGAGTGTACTGCGCCCTGGCCTAGTTGTTCTCGGTCCCGCCAGCCTCCTGTCAAACGTAGCCTGTGATCCCCAGTTGAGCAAAGTCTGGAACTACCACCAGCCTAATTTTGACTCGGCCTGAGTCATCCTTTTTCGCGTAGTGGATAAGTGGGCCTTTTTATTTTTCTCTTTTTTTCGGGAGTAATTTTCTTTTGTTATAACGTTACCGAACAATCCATCTTGTTGTTCACCGGCTCACTTACTCATGCATTTGTTTCTCGTTTGTTCTTCTTCTTGCTCGCCTGTTTGTGGCCGTCGGAGCAGGTGCTCCGATCTTTTTTTGATTTTCAGCTTCCCGTCATCTCCCTCAACTTCCCTACGGACCACTTAAAACTGGGCTTCCACCGTGGGATGGAAACTCCAGTTTACTTTTTGTTATATATACATCGTTTTATTACTATTACCGTTTCACCTTCCATTCTCCTTAGGAATAGAGGGAAATGGAAATTGTATTCAATTATGTATATATAAATGTTATTTGTTAAATGTTGAACCGATTAGATATATTGTTTATTGTATTGTCCTTGTCGTTTTAAAACCACTGTAGTCATTGTTTGTAAATACGTTTTCGACTTTACCCCCATAAGGTAGTAGAGTCATGAGATGATCAGATCATCTCATAGCTAGTAAATAAACTGACAGTGTTGTACAAGCTCTCAATGAGAGACGAAATAGTTTCTTAACTGTACGATAATTTTTGCATTTTCCTGTAGTAAAATAGTGGTAGGATCACGGTTTTCAATAATCATAGTACTCTCATCTTACTCACATATCATCATAAAGTTAAGAAAAGGAAAAAACAAAGACGTGTAAACATCAACATCGATGACGATTTGCACAAGTGAATTTTCTCACCTGGATAATCAAACTCCGTCAGAACGTAAAGCTACCATCCCTAATTACTTAGATAACTCGACAAACTTACTAGCATCTAATTTAAAGAAACGTACGACCACCCTAATGAATTCTTAAGAAAGCAAAATTCATTATCACGACCACTAGTCCTTTCTAAGTTTAATTTGTAAACACCATTGTAATAAGTCTCGCAATTGAATTTTTGTGATGACGCATGTTCATGTCTAAGGAACTTCTTCCTAGTGTAATAATATGTTTGGAGTTTTTTAACTATTTATTTTCAAGTTTTGTTATGGTTTAATCAATTTAGTGAAATACTACGCTGACTTATTCAGATTAAATTGAAATATTTACAATTTTATAAGTTAAAGCGTTATTTAGACCAACCTCAACAAAGAATGCTTTTGATGGTGATAGTATGTTAGCTTATGTTCCATTTGTACATTAATTAAGTCATACTGGCAGTTTGAGCATTGCTTAACGCTCCACATAAGGTCGGTATATATAAACTCTGACAACTTTTTTGATGCCGTTTTGTGCAGTTTTCTTTTTAATTGAAAATCTGTTACAAAAGCAAATATTTTAGAAAGTAAATACAAGTAAGTCTGCACAAACACTCGTTAATTTGATAAGTGAGTTCAGCATTGGTATCCCCACACCCTTGAATAGTAATTGCTAATGTCTGATATTAAAAGATGATTATTGGTTTTCTAAGTGATTATTGAGAATTCGTGACTAAAAACAAACTAAATTTATTCATATTATACAACTTCAATTAAAAAAGTATGTGTCAACATGAAGGAAAGAAACGTGCATACATAGCAGTTCTTCAGGACAGCGACAAAACTCAAATGATTGATAATGTACAGTTTGCGCTTTCAATGTCGTTTTTGCAAGGCATGCACAATGAGCTTGCATCTTTAAAGAGTTTGAGAAACTTCTTTGTATACTTCTTTCAATAGCATTTGTTCGTATCCATCTAAGAATAGCGAAAGGAGACACCTCCTGTTTGGTGGACTGCAAACATACGTTGGAGGAATTTCAGAGCTAAGGGACATTTGTGGATGTCGCTGGAACTCACTGGCAGTAGAGTACTGTTGGAACTAGGGAATGTCTCGCAGACCAAGAAGACCGTACCTTGTTTGATAAAGTAAAATTAGATGTAATACTTGTATAAGCATAATTCCACTTTCAGTTTTAAACTTATTGCATTGAATGTCTTGTATTCTCATACAAATTTTACTCCATAACTTTTATTCAACATAGAAACTATAATACATCACTAAACTCACTTTAGAAATACGCAGATATTGTGACACAAAGATTCTTCAGCTTCTTCCCCTTCCGTTGTGTCTTCTTCCGTGCCTACTTAGTATATCAAGTGGTCTGGACAGGACACCATGTATCCATTTCCTTCTCCGAATTTATGTAAGTCCGAAAAAACGAAATAACGATGATTAAGCAGAAACGGCAGATCAATATGTACATTCTCCAAAAAAATTTTGCTGATGTATTCATATCCTTATGATAAACGCTCCACAAAGTCTGCTGAAAACATTACAGCTAAGTTTATCATCCAAAACAGAATTAGAAAATAAATTATGTGACCCGTTTTTAGACGATTAAGGCGGTTCGAAAGTGCAAAGAAAGAAATCAAAACATTAGATCCATCGTAATGAAAGGGAAGCCCATGAAGTGTGCCAGTATATCACAGCACACCATTAGAAAATTATATTGGAATTAATCCTGCCATTCACATGTTGGTTGATGATTTAAATCTTGTGTTTGTTGATTGCTAGTTTGTTGCAATATCTGTTAAATTACAGATTTTAGGTAATCATATATCATTTATGTATCATTTCCGGCTGTTTGGGAATTGGTTAGGAAATAGTAGGTCAGAGAATCAATAGACTCTAAATTGCACTTGTTATTTTAATCATTAATTATGCTGACTAATTATTGACTAACTAATTAATTATTCTGAGTTGAAAATTGGCATTGGAAGTTATAATTTGAAGTAAACCAAAGAAAGTGAAATAAAAAATATACTTGCAAAATCATACTTCGACTTGCAGTTTGTAATCATCCTATTATTGAATCGATCGCCGCTCTTACTGACTCATACGTATTTTACTCCGAAACGTAATTACATATTTTACTTCGCAACTTAATTACATTAATGAAATTAGGTGGATGACGTGAACTCGGAGATCCTCTGAATTTGTAAATTTGCTATCGAATGCGAAAATTTGCACTTGAATAAAATGAACTTTACGATAAGGAACTTGCGTTTACGAACTATTTGAGTTTAATCTTGGTAAATCGAGAATTACTGTTCACATAAAAATTGACAAGAATGCATAGCAAAGGGAACAAAATTATACTGAGCGTAAGGTACGAGGAGAGCCTCGCCCTTTTATGGGGAAAAATATACATACATATAAGTTAGTTATAGCTATAAGTAAAATCACTGCCTCCTGGTGATATACGAATGTATAGAAAAAACCTCCAAACAAAGTGAGGAAAAAATCTATACATTCCTAAAACTAAACATTTATCCTACCTTACTTTGAACATGAGAATGAGAAAGGAAAAAGCTAAGTAGATAAACTGTGACTAAATTGAGGTCAATGTGACCTACATAAAATATTGAGCACAAAGGTCCACTTCGAGTGGAACCTGCAAGGTAGCTAACAATCATAGAAAAATACTGAAATGGAAGCGTACAAAAAATGGACTGGAAAAATACCAAATGCTCTCCATTCAGATCTGAACAATTAATATAAATCATAACTGGTGGAGCTGCTCAACGTACGACGCCGATCGTAGCGCGACCTGGGTGCTTCGACCTACTTAACTTCCAAAGCTACCCAGCAAAACTCTAGGAGAGGTTTATACGATTTTTGACACATGTCTTTTGAGTCATCCAACTCATTTGCGGAGGTTTGATTGGGGAATTTCGTGCTCCACAACCACACCCGACCTGGTGTTCCCACAACTCAGGATTTATCCAACCAGCCACTAGAGCCGAGATGGAACTCACAACTCATTCCAACTGCTGATGACGTTCTTGCTGATGATTGTCTTGGAGAAACTCGTCCATTTCCAATCCATACTCCATCTGAAGGGTCCAGCCGACAACGATTTCCTAGTCCATCTTACCATGTAACTTCTTTCATTTGTTGTGTTGTGAAACAATTCTTCTTACGATTCTTCTTCTATACTTAAACGATTTGAAATAGTTTGCAACCTGAAATCTAAGATATGTCGAAGATATTCTGGGATCAGAATCGGTTTTAGTCATCACATTGTCTTACAAAGAGGCAGAAAATATTCCTGACGACATTTTTAAAACATTGCAAATTTAAATTTTGCAGCAGCACCTCCAAACCTTAACCTATAAATGTCTGACGATGCGGGAGCAGAAACAAAAAAACGTTTGTATGAGGAAGCTTGCAACTCAGACATCCTCAGATCTATTAACAAGAGACAAACGAAAAATAACCAAATTACAAGGGAAAATTTTCAACCTACAGCATTATTCCACTTCCGATTAAAACAAAAAAGCGTGTAGTGCTTGTAAATATGATAGACCTGAACTTGAAAACTTATAATCACATACTAAAAAGTATATATTAGAATAAATTTTACCATGTAACTTCTTTCATTCGTTATGACGTAGTCGTCAAACAATTCTTCGACAATCTCATAATCCTGACACCTTATTAACAACTAACGTAGGATGAAGCCAAAATATATAAAATAGGGCCGCAAAATGAATCTCAAATAAATAATGCCTTTCTGACTCAAACTCACCACTAATTGTCCTTACCTTAGGACAAGTAGGACTACAGACCTTTAGCAGGATGACTGTCTAAACTGTCCTCCGTTGAAACACCTAAAAACAAAAACACCATCTCACAGAGTTTTTTTTAAAAGATTCTACAATGTAGCACCCTATTTCCTACTGATGGACAACCGTGGTTCGCTGTTGTTTAGGTCAAGTTGTAACTACCACTACGAACTCCCAGTTTTGTCTACAATGCTTTCCGATCTTTTCCGTCTTCGCTTCTTTCCATTCAATAAGATTTTTTTGGGTCGCTCCCACTCTCGGAGCTCGGAGACCTCTGTCTCCGTAGATTCATTCCCTCTCTATCCTCCTCTCACATCCCCATGTCAGTCCCGAATTAAGCCAAGGTAGCCTTTGCATTTTTTGGTAGTGTTAGGTAATCATTTATCATTTCCGGCTGTTTTGGAAATGACTAAGCAAGTAGGCTAAAGAGTCAATAGACTTTTATTGGCTAGTTTAAGTATTATAATTACATACTTTGACTGATTAAGCTGACCAATGGTCAGACCAACTAGGTTGATTAGTTTATTGACTTAAGATGACGATGATCAAATGCGATCATCCAAATTAGTGCCTGTATCATTTCCTGTATTATGCTTCCGTGAAAGGAGCGCTCATTCTCTAACTGATAGTCTGCCTTCCGCAGCAACTCTTTTCAATTAACTAAATAAATACACAAGTTAAAATCATATCCACCTTTCTTTTCTCCCATTTATTTACTCATTTCACTCCATATAATATCAGTGTTCTACCATCTGCAATGCTAAATTGCAAAATCCAACTACATCGTAACAGTAGCCCTCACAACAAAGACATATGATTTAAAACCATCAGTGACTAAATCCACTCCGGACTATTGTAAGTGTTAATCCGAACCTTCACATTGCCCTCTTGCAAAAATTAAAAGATTTCTAAATCACCTCCCAAGATATTTTGGGAACTTTTGGAAGATGGTCTAATGAAAACGGTTACAATGAATCTTAATTCCCCCATAACTGACGAAGCTGACAGGAATAGAGGAACTTGAGTATTTGAGAAGAGTATCGTTTGTCTGAATACCCTTTGGTACATCTGCTTCAGTGAAAGTGTATAAAAGCCAGTGCTCCGATCGGACTTTTGTACAATCTTTTTTGTCACTTCCTTGATGTTTCCTTATAGCCCCTTGATTAATTCCCAAATGTTTGATACGGTCAAATAAAGCTACAGCCTGGTGTCACCTTGTAATAAAACACAAATATTTTAGACGAAATTGTAAAATGTCACATTGTACCTTAATGTGACACTTCGCCTGGCATGTTGTTAGGCCACAAACCCCCAATTGAACAATCCAGGGAAGAAGTTTTGACGACCTATCACTGGAAGCTGCCTTAACCATGCCTTCAACTTCAAAGGCGGCTATGACGTCCATGAAAAGAATACCAACTGTCAAGAGTACTGTCAACGAAAAAGCTGCTGACCATAAACAATTCAAGGATATTGACAATCCTAAAAGATGGGTTGCACGAATGGCAGCAAAGGTATCACAAAAGAAAAACATCATGGCTGTAGAGCTACCCTAATATCAAAGGAAAAGCTGAAGGTGAAAGAACGTCAACAGGTTTCTGTAATTATACAAAAGGAAGGAGCCTTAGATCTAAAGGCTATAGGTGAACAAACTCAGCAGCCAAAGTACGGGAAAAGTGCAAGAAACATCTCAAATATTGACTGAGAAGAAAAAACTAAACGGACTCGGCCACAGAAAGATTAAGACAGGAATAGTGTCGCTATCCCAAGGAACAAATTTATTCGATCAAAGTTGGACTGACAAGATGAAACAAAATGGAGGCCAGCCACAACAAGAAAAGGTCAAAAAGAATATTAAAGTCCTTTTTTTCACATTATATTCGGGCATTTTGTTGGGGAAAATTTCTGCTGTACAAGTGGCGGTACCTAGTCCGCAATCAAAGCAAACAATAGATTTCCCAATTTATTTAAAAAATTTTCCGTCGATCAAGGGTCCAATATCCATCATGGGATTACTTCCTATGATACAGAGACAGACAAGCTCATTTGCTTCTGCAGCAAGAATCTGGCAAAAAGCCGGACCAGCTTCAAGAAGCGTTATATTTATTACAAAGCCGAGCGGGTTTTTTTCTGCCGGCAAAGTGAGAAAATGTAGCAAAAATCTAATCCGCCGAACATAACCACATATAACATCAAATATTGATTGCCAGAATGTGAATGCTTTTCTTCTACACGGCGTTCCAGAAAAGGTTACTGTATGTCAATGATCTACTTGAAATTTAACAGCAACGGTATACTTGAGTACGTTGGTGTCAGAGAAAACTATAAAAAAGCCTTCTATTAAGTTTTCAGTTTGGAAAATTGATGGAAAAACAGTTCAATAAATAACATATGAGACATCACAACATAAACGATTTTCAACTGCATCGGTACTGTTTTTAGTCTTGAAACTTAAAGTTAGCATAGGTGGTACTGCTGAACATGGCATTGAAAAAGAGTTTTTCCAATATACTGTTGCATTTAGTGCTGAATCGGTGCGAAAGACCAATTACTGAGCTACTAAATCATCATGATTGAACCATCGATTGATGTCATGTGTCAGGAATTGCTTCAATTCACCATAAAAATTACAAAACGTTTCATTTGGGGTAATGTAGAAGAGGAATTTGATTTTAATAAAGTTAATTAGGGTAGAGTTTTGCAATTTCAATAGAACACTACCTCAGCAACCGGACCCTACTTTTGAAATGAGTGAACTACGACCTGGAAATCCCAGGAAACGTTTGTTAACACCAAGCCTATTGTGTATTAAGTTTGTCTAAACGTGTAAGAATACGGTACAATACAGAGTTTCTTGACGCCATTTCATAAGTGCTCCACACAACGATTCTTCAAATAATGGGCATTTAACTCATCAGATCCCGCCAATTTACTCAAAACAAAGATTTATCATCCAACCTCCTTCGTGAGGACCTCGGCCATTTCTTGATTGCTCAACCGATAGCCCTGCGAGACCTCTAAGGAACTTTCAATTGGAAAACATCTGCCAACATAACGAGCTTGCGATGAGGCATATGGTCCCTAAAAGACAAAACCCGTGGACGCCAACTCAACATTTCGAACGCATTATTTGATTCCGAATTAGAAATATGTAAACAAATAAAGCTTGATGCAGAAAAGATGCAATAGTTATGTAGTTTATGAATGACACCGATTGTACATTAAATCAGTTCATTGGTGAAGCCAAATAGAGAAGACGTGCGAAATTAGTGCTTAGTGCAGTGAAAGATTTCGTGCCATCTATGAAGCATCTATCTATCAGTATTTAAATTGGTGTAGAAATGCAACACAAGAAGTGGAACGATTAAACCGAACGCCTGACTTTAATGATAGACATTATTTCGGAAAGCGTGATTTGCGAAAATATAAATAAAACTTTATTTAGAGTTTTCGAGCTTTCGAACAAAAACCTTGTTCTTCTTCAGGAGTTAAAGGAAAATTGAACAAAAAAGGATACGAATCGTATCATACGCTTCTTAGATAAATATGAAATACAAGCTTTTAGGAAATCGTGTTAATCTTTCATAAAATGTAATAAAGCTATCTCTCAAATAGAATTCACATGCATTCCCCCATTTAAGTTGAAGTTGTTAGGGAGTTTTAGGAACCATAATAATCTTTCCTTGAACTTCCGGTGGAATTTCCTCGGTTCCAATTCGAATAGACTTGCTGAGTCTTCATTGATTTTATTGGGTTGTCTTGTATATGAGACGTTGCTAAAGATGCTCTTTGAAACAAGTAGATATGGATATGGATCTCTATGTCTCACCTACATACACCACATCACAAGAGCAAGTAATTTCGTATACGCCAATTTCTTTTCTTTCCAGTGGCAGCTTTTGTTTGACATTATTTAGGATTCTTCCTATCTTTAGACCAGTGTGGTAACCGAAGTTACACTCAATTTTGGTTTTGATAAATTTAGTCAGACGTGTTGTTAGAGAACCCATGTATGGATGTAAGCCTTGGAATCGACTCATTTTCTTCGTTAGTTAATTTTGAACCGAAAGACTGACACCTGACTTTATTTTGAGAAAATTTAGTGCATATTAAGACAGGTCAGATTATCATAGCAGACTGCTTTGTCTTCTATTTAAACCGCAGATTTCTGACCGTTTAGTTTTGACGCGGCATTTGATCCAATCTTATTCAAGCACCCACGACTTAGGACTAGTTGAGACTCTATTTTTCTACTTTCTCTAG
>JAQGAH010000862.1:0-23382 GCA_034696885.1 Lepidocyrtus paradoxus | reverse complement strand
ACGGCTGAAGGGGGTGACGGCTGAAATTCCGTGACGGCTGGAGGGGGTGACGGGTGACGGCTAGCGGGGCAGAGCCGTATGATCGCCTTCATTCGACAGTTATTATTTGGGCTGGCTATGGAGGAGTGATTTGTTTACTTTTGTTGTTTTTTTTTCGTTTTTCAGAGCAAGGTTCGGAAAGGCTATACCACATTCATGAGTTGCTATGCTTGGCGGGGGACGTGGACTTTGTAAGTGACCCTGAGTTTTCACTAGTTAAAGTGTCAAAAAGCAGTTATCAGTGTTGGAATTTAAAAAAAAAGGTTAAATAAGTTGTGACACTGCAATTTAATAACATAAACTTGATTCGTATTGGAACAAGATTATGGACCAGTTGAGAGCGGCAACGGAACGGAAGTTGACCCAACTCAATTTGGTGAGCAGGTTGGAGAGTTTCAAAAAATCAACTCCGTTCTTGTGGACGGAGGAGATCGGTATGGAGTCAGCGCTGTTACGATTGACTCCCATGAGGAGCTAATATGGATTGGAAATCAAGGGGTGAGTGGAAATCTAAGAAATTGGGAATTTTGATCAATCAGTCATGTCAAAGTCTTTCTAATTTTATTTTTGGAAACTATATTTTGTCTAGGGTCACGTTACTTCCTATTATGGAGGGAATTTGGAGAAATACACGTACGTGGGTTTACTGTTACGATTCATTATACATGATTTATTGGAATTTAACTGAAATGATAAGTGGATAGAAGTAGTATCAAGTGGCCAACTTTTCTTTCCAGGTCTTTCCAAGTCGTTAATAACCAAGAAGTCAGACAAATCCTTACGTTTGATGAGTTAATCTTAATTTTAAGTCAAACTCAATTACGAGGCCAAATACGACGCGGCCTTCCACTTTTTACTCATGCGTAAGTGTTCAAAACTAGTCCAATTTGTTTGTTTGTCTTTTTAATGTGTCGTGTCAAATAAAACAAATTGTTTGAAATTGAAACATGTATTAATCTAACATAATCCATGTAATAATTGCAGGTCCGAAAACTTTATGGATATGCAGTGCATGCTGCAATCGTCCCCAACCAGTGTGTTATTTGGAGGGCACCAGGAGCATCTGGTAGAATATGACTTGGCACAGTCAATGGAAATAAGAACAGTATGGTTTCAATTTTCAATAGCATTTAATTGCCCTTTTGTCTTGTTTGTGCCAAAGGGAAAATATTTTCAATTTTTGATGCTATTCACATTTTAGGTCCACGTTGGAGAATCCGGGTGCGGGATATTAAGAAATCACGGGAGATACATATGTGTGGGACAACCATCTGGACATGTTCAACTACTGGATTCCCGAACGTATGGAATAGAGCAGTCGATTGAAGCTCATTCAGGAAGTCTTTCGGATTTTGATGTTCATGGGTGAGTGTGGCTAGTAAAACGACACTTCCTTTGTATATATCTTTCATTGAGGTTTACGTTTGGAAAGAAATTGTAATCAAATTAAAAGTTTAATTTGATTATTTGCTAATTACACTTTAGAAATCTTTTGGTAACATGTGGATTCTCCTCAAGACATGGAAATATGAACGTGGACCGTTTCTTAAAAGTATATGATCTTCGAGTGCTTCGCGCTCTGGCTCCTATACAAACATCAGTGGATCCATTTATGCTAAGGTTAGAAACACAGTGCATCACTTTGATGTTTGTTTGAAATGGTTTGTAATTTGTAATATTGGGAAGTGTGTGTCTTTATAATCTTTTTTCAATTCTCCAGGTTTCTACCAAGTTTTTCTTCAAGAATCGCTACCGTTTCTCCCAGTGGACAAATGGAAATCTCGGAAACTCAGGCATTGACCACAGCTAACATTATGCTATATCAGGTATAAATAGTTAACAAATGTTTTCGAGCATGATAGTTGTTTTTATAAATTTCATTTTAGTAATGGCTCGCTGCTCTGTTTCTATTAGGTTACATCAAATGGTTCCATGTGCATGGGTTATGATGTTTCTTCCTCGTGTCAACACCTGGCTTTCGGCGACTCTGCAGGATACTTACACTTATTTGCTTCCAACCCCACAGCAATGTTTAATTCATTCTCAAGAGAGACGGAATATGCTGACCCATTACCATCCCTTCCACCAATGAGTCTAACAGATGAAATGGCATCATACGCTTCCATAGCACTTCCAATGCTGAATACTCCATTGCTATCCGACTGGCCTTTAGACTTACTACAACCAGTATATAGAAAAGCACCGGACGTTGATCGACAAATTCTACAAACAATAAAGCAGGTCGGGACGATAGGCTATGCTCCAAATCCAGGAAATTATCGAAGAAATCAGATGCAATACAAGGCCAACATGAGTAACCAAACTCACATGTCTAATACTGGGATGACCGTTAGTGCAGGGCCTGTTTCTCCATTTGGGCTCACGAAATCCTTTTCTCCCGTGCCACCTCACCACTCACCAAATCATCATCCGAATTCACCACAATCATTCTTGTATGCTGGAGGACATGGCATGAAACCAACTGTGTATACGCCCAAACACCACAGCCGACCATTTTACAACGGGAAGTTTATGATTCCGAAGCGGTATGCAAAAATCGACTGGAAAAAGAGCTTCTTTGAAGAATCGGACATGGAGTCTTATAATCGAACCAATTTCGCAGGCTTGGAAGCACTCACTGCCAACTCTTATTGCAATTCCATAATCCAGATATTGTACCACTTTGAATATTTGAGAGGAACTCTGCTAAATCATTTGTGCAAGAGAGAGGCATGTTTAAGTTGTGAGCTGGGGTTCTTGTTTCACATGCTGGACAAAAGTAAATGTGTACCTTGTTCTGGGAGTAACTTTTTGAGGGCGTTTCGTGTTGTACCTGAGGCCTCAGCTTTGGGTTTGATTTTACAGGAAAGTCAGTCAAAGAAGCGGTCTTCGTTTTTGAGATTAATTCAGGTAGATAGAAAACTACATACGAAACATTTTAATGTTATTTAGCTCAAAAAAGTGTTCAATAAACTAATAAACATTTTGTTTATTTTAGAGCTGGAATAGATTTATTCTTCACCAAATCCAAACTGAGACTGGCAAGACAGAATCGGATAAGAAAGGGAGTAACGGGAACTCCACTAGAACTACGCCAAACCATTTTGGAGCTCCGGCAGACTCCATTTCAAAAATCTTTTCGATGAAGCAAGAAAACACAAATAGGTGTACTAGATGTGGGAGGGAGGAAAAGAAAGAGTCGGAGGTGCTGCTGAGCAATCTTAATTATTCATTTATTGGTGAGTATATTGTATTTAAACTTGAAAGAAATGAGTTTAAACCAACCATGCCCAACTAACTAATTTTAATTTTATAATTAACTAATTATTCTGCAGCTACAGATGGAGGACGCCATTGCGAATTTGTAAAAATCTTACAAAAATCCATCGCTCCAGAGCAAACTACTCCTGCTTGGTGTGATAAATGTGAGAAGTATCAGCCTACGTTTCAGTCAAGAGTACCAAAAACATTACCCGCAATTCTATCTTTGAATTCATGTCTGGACAATTCCAATGTAAGCGTTGGGTTTGATTATTATTTAGAACTTAATTTTACACAGCTATACTGTCGCAATATATAAAATAAACAAGTATTAAAAATTTTCATTTTAATTGTAATTTGACAGGACTTTATAACATGGAAGAACCACATGCAAAATCTCCTTCCCGAAAAATCCCCAGGGTCAGATGTTCCAGAGTTTCAACCAAAGACACCAGTCGCAGTTGCTGCGCCTCCAAATGTGAGATCCTGTAGATATGGAAAGCATTGTATGCGACCAGACTGCAAATTTTGGCACGAAGGGCGAACTCTACCATTGAAAGAAGGGGAGACAGGGAAATCATCCGACTTTGACTTGAACCCAGAAATTCAAGCCAAATGGCTTCCTCGAAATATTCGTATCAAAGTTGATGACACAAATAAAGTGTCCGTTATTGATTTGGATGACATTGGAGACCAAACCGTGGCAAATGGGGATTCACAATCGCTTTGTGCTGATTATGAAATAGCAGGAACTGCCGTTTTTGTTCGAGATTCAGAAAATGAAGAAAAATGTAACTTGGTCTCCATTCTCCAAGTGGATAAGCCGTATTTTGAGAGAGCCAAGCAAGAAGAATGTAAAACGGGATGGTTTTTGTTCAACGATTTCTGGTGAGTGTTTGAGAAACTAAAAAATAATACTAAAATAATTATTCCAGAAAACATCAGATTGATCAACGAATCAATATTCGTAATTAATTTAATTATCATGTAATTATAGTGTCAGAGAAGTGGCCGAGTCGGAAGTCTGCTCGTTCAATCCAAAATGGAAAATCCCCGCTGTAATTTTTTACCGCATGAAGACGCTTCCTGAAGAATTCCAAAAAGCGGAAGTGTCCCAAGTCATCACCTCTGAAGTTTTTTCAAAAGATGGGAACAAGACCAAGAAACTCACGTACAAACCTCTAGCGACGGATGAAATCCCTCAAAAGGGAAAGTCCTTTTGTGTGGCAATGGACGCCGAATTTGTTACTCTGGGTCAGGAGGAAACAGAACTACGAAGTGACGGGAAACTAGCCACTGTCAAGCCGCAACAACTATCCGTAGCGAGGGTCACGTGTGTTAGAGGACAAGGATCCCTGGAAGGGACCCCATTTATTGATGATTATATTTCGACTCAGGAAGTTGTGGTTGACTACCTTACAAAGTTTTCAGGCATCCAGCCTGGGGATCTCGATGCTAACTTTAGCTCAAAACATGTTACAGGACTAAAATCAGTGTATCTGAAGCTTAGGTTTTTGGTGGATTCTGGAGCAAAGTTTGTGGGTCATGGGCTTAACAATGATTTCAAGTAAGAAAACAAATAGTCGGGATAAAAATGATTATGAAGCATAAATTAATTTTAACTTATTTTCTAAAATAATAATAATTGATAAATATTCTATGTCTAGGGTTATTAACCTGCTTGTTCCGCAAGACCAGGTGATCGACACCGTGAATCTATTCTATTTACCTAATCAGCGGAGAATGGTGTCATTGAAGTTTTTGGCGTGGCATTTCCTAGGTTCGTATTTTGATACCTTATATTTTCTCTATATGATGATTGATAAAGTTCGCCTTTTTTGACAATCAAGTTATCTTTTTATTGACTTTTGGACATTGCAGGGATGATTATTCAAGCGGAAACTCATGATTCAATAGAAGACGCTACAGCCGCCTTGGCCTTATATAGGAAATACGAAGAATTAAAGAAGACTGGAAAGCTAGAAGAAGCACTCATTGATCTTTACGAAGCCGGGAAAAAAGCTCAATGGAAGGTACCACATGAATGTGATAAGAAAGTTACTTAAATACATTTTTTGTTTTAGATTTTAAATGGAACCGTACAAAAAAAACGTAAAGTGTGTTACGTTACGCTACTGATACTTATATATAGTTTGTAAGTGAGAATTAAGCAGTGTTTTAACCTAAATGTGTAAACAATAACATATTGTGGAATGTGTAGCTGATTGTTAGGTGTTAACTTTTTTAACTACTGGGATTCCCAGTTTGGGGAAAATGTGGGTATCCAAAATATTTTTATGTATTTGACTTTGAAGATGTTTTAACTGTAAATCCAATGATTCTTATTTTATTGTGAATGAAACCGAAGCAGCACAAGGTTTAGAGGCTGCACTATGTAATGGGAACTTTTGGTAGTGAAACAATATTCCACTCGGCAAACAAATCGTTTTTCATTATATGTAAATCTGTAGTTTAAAATGATGCAATGATTCAACGTGTGTGATACTGATAGAAATGTTATAAGTTGGTGATTTCAGTTTTTACAAGTACAATTTATACGCGTTTTACTACTTTTATTACCCTAGCTAGCGGAAAGAATGCTAAGTAGTTTTTAGTGTTGCAACTTGTAAGAACCGTTTATTTTACTTTGGTGGAATGTTGAAAACAATTGATGTGAATGATGAATGGAAGATTTCCGCGCAGAGATAATAAAATAGGTATAATTCGATATAGTTATAATTATGAATGAATAGTATATTATAGTGACGATGCACGACGAGCATCAATCCATTTAAACTATTATGCCAATCAATCGAAATATTATATAGGTTATTTATATATACGAATATATATTTGATGATTTTGCTTCTTGTCGAAACAGCCATCGAATACGTTTATAATGAATCTGGTAATAAATATTTAATAAAAACAAAGTAGATAGAGAAATTGAAAACATTTCAGAGAATTTTCAGTTTATTTTATGCAACATATTGGAATAATAGGATACTTTAAAAAAATGAATTATTCAAAAAGCTTCACACAAGATGCTCTTACTTTTTAACTACCACTGAATACTTTATCCTTCATAGAATTTAGGCAAATCATTGTGAAGCACAACGCGACGATCAACACCATCCTTGGTTATTGCAGCCAAACGTACGCAACCTCCACTACTACCATCTCGGTTTATAGCCAAGGTTAAGCCTATAAAGAAAAATATATAGATATTTAGATGTGTGAAATTACGAATTCAAAACTTTAAAAGACAAAATAATCAAGATGTTTCGAAGCTTCATTCCTTACCTTCAAGCACAAACTGTTCGCATTCCTCGCGAGTCATGTTAGGCCTGTAATGCTTGTCAACAAATCCATAAATGAAGGTTGAACCGGAACCTCCAATAGATACTGGCTGGCGAACCAGCATGCCTCCAATTGGCACAGAATAGACCTGTCCCCCCAGCCGAGCGTCCCAACCGCCAACAATGATTCCAGCAGTCATCTGGTCACGATAATTGTAGCAGATGTCTTTGAAAACTGCAGCTGCTGATCGAACTTGAGCTGGTTCTCCTGTTTCGATTCTGTAAAAAATGCAGTTACATACGTTACAAACTGTCCCATTTAAACACATTTAAGAGTTGAGAGTTGACTAGCATTTAAGCATATTGCACTTACTCGTGAAACTCCAAATGGTAACTCACAACATTCGCAATAGACTGGGTATCCGCAGCAGAGCCAGACCTACAGCAATAAATTCGATCAGTGACCTTAGTCAGCTTATCAGTAACACGGTTGGCAACATAGGCTCCAGTAGTTGTTCTAGTATCAGCTCCAATAATCACTCCGCCTTCATACTCAGCAGCCATCAAAGATGTCTAAATATTTACAAAAAAGTCCACATTTCAGAATCGTGCCACCCACAATTAACGGTAGTCAACTAATTGATCCAACTACAATTTTAAAATACAAGATACATTATGTTATATGTCACTCACCCCAGTAGAATGCTCTGCTGCAAGCCAATCCGGCATATCACGAGTGGCCGCCATAGATCGCTGGGTATGGCTTTGTGGAGAGGTCATCCCAAGTCCAAGGCAAGCAAAGCGATTAGGTACGTTATCAAACATGTTCATCTTAAATAATATTCAAACGGCTCAAGGCGGTTACGCAGTTATTGCTTTTGGATTCGATGTTTCGAGGATACCAAAATGGGCAGAGTTCGGGCGGCTTTTTAAAGGCTAGCTAGTGACTGGCTGATATTATAAGTAGTTTAACTGGTGATGAATTATCCACTGTCCACTAACTGTGATCCGAGTTATCCTGCGATCACTGCAATGATAACCAAACAACAAAAAAATTATAAGGAACGTAAGAAATGGCTAGATAGAACCTATCTCTTCTTCAGCTGGCCTGGGAGGGTAGAATAGGTCAGGGCACTCCAAAGGCAGCGTTATTTCCGCTTTGGAAGGGAAGAATGTGCAAAAAAAATAGTCTATAGAGCTTATCCTCACCTTTTTTGGAAGAAATTGCAAAAAAAGGACTATCAAGCTCCGAATACCGACGATGATCTGAATGTAGGACATCAAAAATGACTTGCAAACACTTCAACACACATAAACAGTTTGTAGGTCTATATGACAAACTAATTTTGAAATTCCCACGTTTTTATTTTACTTTACTGGGGCAAGCTGATAATACTATGGATCAGCTTGAATGTCTTTGTTGCAATAGCTCTAAAAGCGTCAGGCTCTACTGTGAGATTAGATTGATGTGGTTCATGAAATCAATGAAATGAAATGCTTTCTTGCGCTCAAGTTCCTAAACTCAGCAGTCATTTAAAATTAATTATTCAGAATTTTTTGGAAGTATTATAATTACGCGAATATTTTATTCAAGAGGAATAGAAAAAGTCAACATGCATAGATTAAACTGGATGTAAGCCCAGCTACTTTAAAGATGCTATACATTATTTAAGAAACACTTTTTTATGAAGGAGTTATTAGTAAAAGATGAATTTGAAAATGTTAGGAGCTTATTTATTTTTATTTAAGTTATTCAGAATTTAATAGTCATCCTCCTGAGCGAATCTAATGGAGCTTCCCCTATGAGGCCTTGAAGTGTAAAATACTGGACGATTCTCCCTCCTCCTCAGAGGCCTTCCGCCAGGTCCCTCCCATCTCCAGATTTCAGATGGGGCGAAGACAGGTCCATGATCCACCTTGAATCCCGATCCATGTTCATCCCGAGAGAATCGAATTTCCCGACTGTCCCTGTCCACAGGGACGACGACATACTGCTTTTGCTTATTCACGTTGAGCTTCTTGTTTTGTCGGGCAACGACTGGGGTTGCTGTGGGTTTTGCTGACCTGCTCTTCTCATTTTTCTTGATTGTCTTTGCCTGTCTTTGGGGAATCCTGACGTTCACTGGACTCACTGGTATATAGCGATATCCATCATACAGCACTGCGCCACCGGAACGTGGCTCCTCGACGAGGGATGAGCGAGATCGGGCTCCTTGATATTGACGTGGTGGTGGACCAGGTGGTGGTCCTTGACGGTATTGGGGTGGGCCGCCACCGCCTCCGTTTGGTGGACCACCAGGTCCTCCAGGTCCTCCGGGCCCTCCTTCACCGCTTCCACTTCCACCTCCAAACATACTCATGAGGGAGCCGCTGCTTTCTGGAGCTGGAGCTCCTCCGGGTAAACTCGAAAGAGGGCTTCCCTGTCCTCCATATCCTCCTCCTTGTCCCCCTTGGTCATCGAAAGCTAGAAGAAAGCATCAATCATATCAACATTAATTATTTTAATTTTTCGGCTCGGTTTCCTTCATCCTAAAACATATGTGCCTCCTTACTTCCGGTATTTTTGTCTTCTTCGGGGAAAAGTTGCTCCCATGGTGGGACATCTAAGGATTCCTCCTCATTATCCCCTCCTTCCTCATCTGCCTCCTCCTCTGAGCTTTCATCGTCCTCCTCATCTTGAGGTTCATCATCCTCATCTTCATCCTCATCACTACCCGAGATTGGGCGACCACCATGAACCTTTTTCCGCTTCACAATTTTGTATTTCCTTCCTCTGTTGGAGATCTCATCCAGCTCAAGCGTCCTGGGCTGATAGAAGAATGGGGCGGTTGCCAAAGTGTACTGTCTGGCTTCAACCAAACCCTCATCATCATCTTCATAGCTGACTGGCCTGTAGTACTGACGCGCTGGGGCAGCAATGGCAAGGGCTATTGACGCCGCGAAGAATAACGCTGAGCCCGTGTAGAACTTCATGATCTAAATTGAATCAAATCCAAGATATACTACTTAATTAAATCAACTTTCTCATCATAATCCCACTTAAAATTACAAGTTTTACTGCCCCGAAATTCAGACAACTTACGTCACTTTCTATTTTCTCAAAATCCCCCACTAAGTCACACTTTTTTCACTTCACCCAGCGGTGCTCCAGAGAATACTGACTGTGAGACGCTGTGACTCTGTCAATTTTCAGGTTTTTGGATTACTCCTCTCTGGCCTGGTCAATTACCCACCTTAGACTTATCTTATGCATTGTTCCCTTTCATAATAGGTAGTCTTTGCAAAAGTCGAAGAGTAGAGGCAACAATGAGCCTTCAGCTTCTTTCATTCCCTTCTTCATCTCATTCGAATTTAATTTCTCCCCAACAATGCAAAAAGGATAAGGATGCAGTATACATAATATCCTGAATCCTATCCAGTACTCGGACAATCGAGTGGAACGAAGAATTTATTCTTTCTTATCCTTTCAACACCATCTCGATCAGTTTTACTATTTGTTTTTTATACATTTTTCTTAAAAACCATTTAATTACATAAGTATGTAAAAGCATTCAAACTTTCTTCATCAATACAGCCATCCATGCAAAAAATCGGATTCTCGAGAAGAAGCCCAACTTTCTTATTACCTGTTCTCAAAAGTCATTGTTCTCTGAGTTGTACAAGCGCAGAGCTTATCCAGAAACACCTGTAGTAAAACATGAAGCATCTGTCAAGCATGAAAACAAAAATATGTAATGCAAACTATGCTCTCCGTTGAGTCGGAAGAATGAAGGAGAAACCCGTCTTTTAAGCAAAAAAAAAGTGGAATTCAAGTGGAGGAGTTGACGATGACGATGATGATGACATCCAGGAGGATACAAAATCCAGAATGCAATGAACTCATATCGATGGATACTTCCATTCCCCTCGTCTTCATCTTCCTCTTGGGATTCATTCCAGATTCACAGCACAACAATAAAAAATGTCTGTAATCAGTGAACGAAGAATACCAAACTCGTTTCTTTCCGATCAGGATTCAATATAATGATGGCGATGGCAATATAACTTTTGTATTATTGTTAGCTAGACACACGTTCAGGTTGATATTGTAAAGCTGAGGTGAGATGAGAAACGGTCCGGGCAATAACTGAGCGCAGCCGTGTTTTTTTGCTGTCTTTTAATCAGAGTTGCCGTATTTCTTGTTTATATGATTGTGTTTTTTGTAAGACTTGAGAGAAAATAAAAATGGAACTGGTCAAATGGTGAGGAGGTGGGTTCATCGGGAATGCTTCTGATTATTTACGTATGTATTGGGATCTTTGAAGCTCACTCACCTTGAATCCGGTCAAGTGAAAAGTTAGAAAAGGCATAGAAAGGGATGAGATGAGATAAATATCTGAAATCTATAAAGCTGGTGGAGGATGGATAAGATTGTGTTTGGATTGAAAGGGTCAGGCCAGTAAACCCATTCTTTCGTCTCTGGAATAAATTGCAACACTTTTATTGCAATTTGAATAGAAAACGGATTTTGTTTTTTTTTTTGGTCAGGATTGACTAAACCTGTTTTATCCACAGCGCATAATTAAATATACATTTTCGTTTGAACATTTGCATTGTTTTTGTTATTATCAAGTATCAACGTCTAAATGGCATGATTTTGACTACTGGACTCTGGAGGAGATGGAATGCTGATAGGATGGGATTGATTTTTGTTGTTAAACTGCTAATTTGGCAGAATCGAATAATTTCGTTAGGTATGGTAATTTGCATACCGATATAATCGTTGGTAGCCTCCTGATTGGAAAGTTACGGAGGTCGTTAAAAGTGGCAATTTTAATGAAATTCGTAGGTAAACGATATTATAAATAACTACTTTGTAATCTTGATTAGCAAAAGACAATAATTCTGGTCCGAAAGAGGAAGGAAAATTTTCATCTTCACCACCACCCCAAATCAGTACATAAATGACGATGTAATTTGAGTTGGGGAAATGCGAGACATCCATACGTAAAATAATGAAAAAAATGTTGTTAAGAGCTCATAACGCGGTATTTAATAACTAAAGTATTATGTTCGATCCATTTTAAGCAAGTCGTTGCTTCGATAAGCAAAAATGGGTTGGAATAAAAATATTAATAACTTTATATTAGAAAAACCATATACATAGATACATAAGTAGACATAATTGAACAGTATAACTTTGATAGAAATGCGATATCTTACAGTAGAAGGCAGCAGCACCATCTCCGCGTTCTCGTTGATTTGGCTAAGGTCTTAATCCATTTCCGAACAATTATCACGACCACTCCAAGAACCACCAATGAAGCTCCAATTATACTGTTCATTAAGAAGCAAACGTTTAGAATAATACGAGAATAATCATTAGCTAGTGCTACTAGTAATGCTAGAGGATGACTGAAATGACAATTGTTACCTCAGAATGTCGAATGTCCTATGGCCATCAAGGAATAGAATCTGACACAACACCATCACCGGAACCTCCCACGACCTCACCACAGCAAATATTCCTGCCTGCTCATATTTCAACGCTAAGGTTACCAGATTCTGTCCAATAAAAACGAGTCCTGCGACAGACACTGACTGGACCCAGTCAAGGCCACCCAGTGGGTAATTTAAATCTACGCCCAACATGAAGCAAAACAGGAGACTCCCAATGGAGCCAACAACACCATAAATAAATGTGATTAGGGCATACTGAACGGTCCGGATGTAGCGGAGAATGACAACAGAGAAGACCTCTAGTAGCATACATCCAAACGCTATCCCAGCTCCGACCTATGAATCATCCCGAATAATCAAATCATAATTATTCTAATTTAGTATTGATTTTTTTAAAATCTAAAGCACTTTAAATACCAATTGGTCCCTGCCATACTCTCTTTTCTCCGTCATGCATGTGGGCTTCATCATCAAGCCAACTCCCACAAGTACCATTCCCGCAATGATAAGAGTGATCAGGCTCAGCTTCTCCTTGACATAACACCATGCAGCCACCAGGATAAATAATGGAGCTGTAAACATAACCACTGTAAAGTCTGGCGCCGAGATGATCTCCCGACTGTCCAGCGAATACACTTTTAAAATCACGCCCAGCGAACCAAACACTGCCCTTGCCAAAATCAACATTGCCGTCCCACACTTTCTCTTGAAGGACGTGCTCTGCTGAATTATGATGGAGATCGTATCCTTCTCCATCTTCTCCACTCTGCACAGGGAAAACAGGTAAAGGAGAAGAGAGGGGAGGAGTAATCCTTGAAAGGACCACAATGACACTAAAGCAGGGTTATATTTGTCATCATTCGTCAAGCGTGTCGCTAATACTGAGGCTAAGGCTAATGCTGAGCTGGCGATAATGGTTAAAATAATTCCGAGATATGGACGGCTTCCCTTTTCCTCCTCATGGTCATCATCATCACCCTCCACATCAGAGTCTGGAGCAACGCACGCGTGCACTTCCACTCCAGGTATGTAGTCATCCCCTCCAATGACCCCCACACTCCTTCTATAACTATCACGATAAGGGCTACTATAGGATGTGCTAACTCGACTGCTGTCCCCGTCATCACTGTCGATTTCCTCACATGGGATGTTTATCGTTGATAAATATTTCCGGATGTTTCTCTGATTAGGGGAGTTGTCGTAGTATTGCCAGCCCTTGACTAACTTTGGATTTGAGATTATTCCTGCCCCTATACTGTGGGGCCGAGCGATGCCCGTGTGCCTCCTATTTTGCCGAATTACCACTGCCGAGTTTTGGGAGGGAGGGACTCGTGGTCGGGCTAGTGGAATGAAGTGGCTTGAAGATGAAGTAGAAAACTTATCCATGTTATATTGTCTATTGTCCATTGTTTAAAGAAATAATTGCTAAAGCTTAACAGTTAAACTGGATGAGTAATTATATTTCATCTTATAGTCTGCCATGTTTCCTCCTTGCATGGCTAGAAATGTGGAATGTAAATGGTGATCATTTTGAATGCTCTCTATCACGTTGCAAATGGACTCCATTCCGATGTATTGACCTGACTCATTCCGTTATCACTTAAGATTATACCTTATCAGTATCCATTCAACTGTTTGCTTCAATTGGGTTATTTATCATCGCTAGCGTTTATGTCATCACTCAAAGCAACTTATTCACTGCACTTGCTGCAGTGCTGCGAGTCCGTGAGATGAGCGTTCGGTTATCATAAAAATTGATAAGGAAATTCATCATAAGGTGGTTATCAATATAGAGCTGATCTAATGTCAAACAACTCATTACTGACTCGAGCAAAAGTATTGTATTATTCCGAATTATTATTGGTAGTCTCAACTCTGTCAGTTAATGTATGGTTACTGTTACTGGAAAATCACTGATTAACGTATGAATGCTTAAATTTCTCACCATCACCATACATGAAGTTAGTTAGCATAATCATAATTTCTGAAAAATCCTCAGAGTCATTTGCTCATGTCATGAATAAGAAGGATGTATGAATGGAAACTCGCCAATCATAACCTGAGTTCATTTAGATATTACTTTATTTTACTATACTTTCTGGAAGGAACTGTTTTCATTGTTGTTGGTCATTATCACATGTCATTTGTGCACAGGAATTATTTTTAATTAAAAATATATCATGGCATCTTATATTTATTTATTCATTTACACATTTTCCAGCCTTGGCGAGAGAACGTGGGTCATTCAAGTTGATTGAACAATATAGCTAAGTGGTGGTCATTTAGAAATTAGTCTTTCTTTTTACCGCCCACAAGTTCCGTTTGCCCGAACCACCTACACGAAAGAGAAATAAAGCTTATGTAAAAATTATGAGAAAAAGGATAAAAGATCAGCAATCAGATAATTAAACAAATCTTACAAATAAATTATTATTGGAGGTAGCGCCAGTCCAGCCGAGATGAGGAAAAAGCTCCCAGGTAAAACGCTAAGGAAGGAGGTATAAACGGAAGAATACAATGCCGTGGCAATCAACGGCAATACGCTTTCCATGCTCCCAATACATGAATTGATCTTGCCCAGCTCATCACTTGGAATAATCTTGGATAACATGGATCTCGGAACAATCAACGCGGCTCCCGAAAACAAAGTGATTATCGGGCCAAAGATCATCAATGAGCTGGACGTAGCCACTGAGAAGATTAGAGCAGCGACCAAATTACTGACACAAGCAATGATCCCGTTTTGGGTATCCGACACCTTCAGCTTGCCAACGAGAACCCCCATACTCACAAAGTTCCCGATGAAGCCCACCACCGTCTTGTAGCTCATGTAGGAACCGAAAGTCGCAGCGTCCCAGTTGAACTGATACCGGCAGAAAAGGTAGAGGACGCCCATTTCACCTGGAGAGATTTTGGAGGAGCAGAGTCACATTAACCATAACTCACGCATGATGACATTTATTGTCAGGACGTAGTCGTTAATATATTTTTTTAGAGAGGTCAACAAATTTTGTTAGTTTACTCACCCATCATTGGCATGAAGCTGCAGGCATGACTGAAAAGTAAGAGTCCCAATTTAAGCCTCGTGCTTCCCTCTCTCTTCTTAAAAATACACTTGCCAGCGTCCTTAATATGTTGAAAGTTGAATAGCTCCATAAACATTTCCGTCTTTGACTTTCCCCTCGTGGCCCCTGGGACTGGGTGATTCTTCATGGAAAAGATAAGATAAACTAAGGAGAAGACTTCAAGTCCCAGTCCAATTGCAAATATTGCTGTAAAAGACAATCCGCTGTTAGCCAGTATCCCGCCCGCAGCCAAGCCCAGCGTTATCCCGAGAAAGAGAAGGGAATGGGTGAAGCCCGTCCTCGCAGTTCGTTCCTCCAGCGGGGTGTGATCGCTGACATAGGAGAAGGCTGAGCTTATGAAGCATGCTTGGTTTCCGGAGAGCGACACAACTAAAGAGGATAACAAGGTCACAGTCCACATCCCGCTGAGCTTCCCAATCCAGATGGACCCAATCAGGAGGATATCTTGGAGGATGAACGCGCAGATGACGAAGAGCATCGGATATTTTCTTCCATACTTGTCGCTCCATGCCCCAACTAAGAAGACAAGCACTATGGGGAAGGCATTTTCCAGCATCGTCCTCCAAACAACTGCTTGGCCCATCAGGGATTGGACTGCTTTCTCCTCCTTCTCATAGCCTTCAGTATTCCTGTAAAATAATGATTTATCTTATTACTAGACAGACATTTCAAAAGAACATTTTAAAAAGTTTTTTTATGGTGGGAATAAATCTCCTGAGATGATGTCACATCGGACATGAACACAAATCTTTTGAAAAAAAAAAAGAAAATGGGCTCAGTCCCAGTTCATCTTGGAATGGAGGGAATGGTGCAGCGTCAGCAAAAGTAACTTTGCAACAGTTGTTGGTAGAGGGGAATAATAATAAAAATGGACTTTAAAAAAACTTTCTCCCTTTACTCTTGGGTCGAGTTGGATAGAATCAGAATAGTATATGCCGCCGGTGTAAACCTTCTGAAAAAAATTGCTTACCTTGCCTGTAGAGCATCACAAACTTTATCGGAATAGCCGAGGTTCACCCGACAAGCCTTTTCCAAGAGGACATCCTGAACCGTCATATAAACGAGGATGGCGGCAGTCATGTGGATTACCAGTGCCGGTTCCAAGGAGAGCAGGCTCTGTTTAAAGCCAAGTGGCTTTGTCCGGAGGCCACTTTTCGTATCCTTAGAAGGAGAGCTGGATGCATTCTTATCGGAGTCGGCCTTAACCGGTCGATTTTTGTTGCTGTCTTTAGCCATTGTTGGGAACTAATTGGGAGATAATTAAGTTAGATTTAAAATACAGCCATGCCACCATCTCTTCACATTTTCCTTACTTTAAAGTTAACTTACTTAAATGTCTCAGTCCTCCATTCACAGTCTCCCAGCTTGGCAATTGAATGTAAAGTGAGGAGTGGGACGAAATCCAACAAAAAATTCTTTAAAAGCCCTTATCTGCGATAACAAAACATGGGCTGTCACTTGATATACAATTACAACATATTCACAATCTTACATTGATAAATGTATCAAACATTATAAACTATCGTTAAAACATTTACACGCACATGACGACTCGCTTATCTCAACTACCACTTGAGTTGAGAGAGATTCAGAATGGACAGTGAAATACACAATATGCATTTCTCAAACAAAAAATTGTAGCATAGCCAGATTGATCCTTTCTTACTTCATGGATCATAATGGAATACTCATAAATGTGAAGGTCTGGAATAATTGAAATAATATGCTTTGATTTAAGATATCAGAATGGAAATGAAATGAAATGAATTCTATGTAATCAGAAGTAAGCTCCCAGTCTGCGTCCAAGTCATGTACGTGCATCAAGTGAAGTATGTCAGTTGATTTGGGATATTTCACTATCTTCATATCTAATCATAACTCGATAGTCGATAGCGTTGGCTATGGTATGGTCATCTCAAAGAATACTCACTCCAGTTCTATTGTACGTCTATCCATCTTTATATAACAGCCCAATTATAACTTCAATCTGAAAAGGGTTTGATAGCTTCTTCTTCCCCGAAACCATAATTTTTGTTAAGATATGGCTATGCATATATATCTATTAAGTAATATTGAAAGGATGAGCTGATCGATAGCGATTGGGAAAAAAATCATGAAATGGTATGTGCTAAAAATAAAAGAAAAGCATTATATAGACAATCCTAACATTATCATTTCCTACATCTCTTTTCGTCTTGTTGCTTTCTTGTATGACATGCAATTTGTCATTTGATTCCAGCTTGTCTGTAAATTGCATTTTTGCAATAAATAAGTAATAGATCATGTTATGCAAAATAAGAGTATAAATTTCTCACCTTGTAGCAGTGTCTATGCTGCTCTACTAAGCAATAGCGTAAGTTAATAAAGTATATTTATTGTACTTTTCACAAATGAGCATAGGATGATGTTGCAGAAAGCTCAAGGTTTTTTAACAATTGTGTTCTCGGGCGGATTTACAATTCGTTCGACTTGAATATTAACTAAACTGAGGATTATAAACATTTCTGACTAATGTTTTAATACTTTAAGTTGACTGTTATGGACGGATCATTAAAAGACTAAGTTAGCTTTTCAACTTCTCACTTTGGCACATAAAGGGGTATGGTCTGAGCCAAGGCGTGCAAAGGCGAACTCAAACTGTCACTAATATTGCGTAAGGATATGTAGTGTAATTAGGTACATATTATTTTATGTACGCATGCAATGGACCCCAATTGTATGTCCGACAGCACATGACTGAGTGAATTGCACCTTTGCAATTACGACATCGATGGACAGGCATGAACAAAGCTAGACATTTTGTAGTACTTAGTACTATGGTCCAGGAATAGGGGCAACAGCTGGAGTGTTTTTCTCCAGTTTTGGCTCACACATAAACTCATAAATATTATATGGGACTGACTTCTGACTTTGTATCTTCCATAATAAATATGACCTTGGAAGGGAAGAATACATGATAACACGAATGTGAATGGTATGGATGCGGTTGCGATTGTCTAGTGAATAGAGTGGTTGAAAAGTGGATTGAAAGTTGGAAATGGAACTCCTTTCGACTTGTGTGTTTGATTCATGAGCCATGTGGCATGGACTACGCCGAGTGACGCTACATCATTTGCATTACATAGATGCTGCTCATTGACTGTCATTTTAATTATTTTTATTGCTGTATGTAATGTCATATGGCATGTTCTATTGGCACACACAATCTTGACTATATACAACTTTCCATATAATATTTCCATATTAATTAGTGGAATAGCAGTACCGTTACCGTTTATACGCTTTGTTCTGGCATTCTGGGGCATTTTGAGACATGCGAGCATTAAAATGCGTTGGAAGGGTTAGAAGGGTTACTCATACGCAATCATCTATATATATAAAGCAGAGATTCCTGTCTAAGGGGTCCTTCGGATCATACGTTATCATTCAGCCACATTTTTCCAACTACCCAATTACTCTATTCAATCACTCCACATGGTACGCTAAGAAATTGTGCTGTAGCTCACTAGAGCTCATTCATGTTCCCTTCCCACCTAAAACATAACGTAATATTAAAACAGTCCCTAAGCGAGTTTTAGTTGATGGGCATATGAAGACATTTTGAGCCATTGATTCTCAAGCACTGTACTGTAGCGCAGCGGCTACGATGTCCGATTTTGATACACTGAATTGCTACTTCGATCCCAAGTTGGAGTGTTAATTTTTTTGTTTCATTTATTGATGGGATTTAAACATAAAATATCTAAGAGAAAGCTAACCAGCAGTTTTCAAACTAATATGTTTTTAATTGACCACTAATTAATTTTTTATGCAGCTGATATCTGACCTTCACCGATTTAGATGAAACTGAGGATATAGAGGTAATTGAGGTGGGGAATACAACCCACATATTAGAAATGGTTAATTAGCATAAACAGCTGACTTGCATATCAGCTGATATCTGACTATTACCGATTTAGATGAAACTCAGTATATAGAGGTAATGGAGGACGGGGAATACAACCCACATATTAGAATTGGTTAATTAGCATAAACAGCTGACTTGCATATCAGCTGATATCTGAGTATTACCGATTTAGATGAAACTCAGTATATAGAGGTAATCAAAGGTGGGGAATACAACCCACATATTAGAAATGGTTAATTAGCATAAACAGCTGACTTGACTGCATATCAGCTGATATCTGACCTTCACCGATTTAGATGAAACTGAGGATATAGAGGTAATCGAGGGTGGAGAATACAACGCACATATTAGAAATGGTTAGTAAGCATAAACAGCTGATTTGCATATCAGCTGATATCTGACCATCACCGATTTGAATGAAACTCAGTATATACATGTAATTGAGGGTGGGGAGTACAACCCACATATTAGAAATGGTTAATTAGCATAAACAGCTGACCTGCATATCTGCTGATATATGACTATTACCGATTTGGATGAAACTTAGTATATACATGTAATTGAGGGTGGGCAATGCAACCCGCATAATAGAAATAGTTAATTTTACTCCAAGTAGTAATCCCAAGCACTCCAAACAAGAATTCTTATTACTCAAAGTAGTAATCCCAAGCACTTCACACAGTAAGTCTTTGCCATTTTCAAACTTAACTAACTTCTAGCTTCTTTGGCGTCTAGGACGCCAACGGGCTTCACTAGTTATATCATAATATCATAATCATCTCATATCCGTTCCGCTTCCGACAGTAACAATTTATAAACCAGTAATTTTGTCACACCGGCGTCATCGACAAAAGCTTAATATATGTTATTTGTTAAATTATTTAAGTTGAATTGAGAACGTTACGCATGAATCCCATCATATTCTCGAGTCACGATATGAACTTAAATGGGCACAGGTGCAAAGTTGCAAACTTTTGACTGTTATTGAGCAAAAGCTAAAGGTATCTAAATCAAAATGAAATAATTCCTCCTTAATTTTATTACAGTTTGGGAGTGAACTGAGAAGGAGCCCGTTTTCTGCAATCCGTTATTCTCGTCGTTAGAATGGATTTTGAGATTAGAAAAAGCAACCTCATAATATTAAGTATCTTACTGGCTACCTGCTACCAACTGACGGTACACAATATTAAATAAATATTTACTACTACTGTTATTGCTCTCCTATTAGGGAACTCCTTGAAAACAATTTTTTGTCTCAGGTAGTAAGTCCGCAGATCATTGACTGCGCCAGCCTAATGATGAAGATCGCAAAGGGCGTCCTCCGCATCTACTCCCAGTGCTCCAAAGACTTCATGCAGAGCTTGGAGGAGGATCACAAGGAATATCAGAGACGGATTGATTGCGTTATGAAGTGTGTCATGGATCGCATTGGAATTGTGAGAAAAAAATTTCAGAAATATTTAGTTTCATCCAATTATATAGCCGCTTATTCGTACTTGGAAAAAGGAATGACCATTTATACTTATTTATGTTTTTTTTAAAGCTGGACGAGCTCGGCAAGGTCTCTAATACCACGATGCAAGTATTTTTCGATGAATACCTTCCGGAAGACTACCATGAAATTGCACATATCTTTGTTGAAGGCTGCATTGAAGAGCATGGCAAGTTTAGTTAAAAACCAGAATAAAAAGATAAGCATCACCAATCCTAAATTTAAAATCGTTAAATTTTCATTTAGCCCCCTTAATGAGCAACGAAGACGAAGATGATACGTGTCTGCAATACGGAGAGTTTGTTAAATGTGTGCAGGGAATCATTGCAGAGGTAAGAAGCTCCATAACTTTCTCTGCAAATAACTGCAATACCTAAACTAGATGTATGTATGTATAGTCATGTCATTTCATTTATTCCACAGGCCTGCTAGCATATCCGGTTATCTCCATGCTTGATTTAAATTGTAAAATATTTCCCTTCTAGCGTTGCTTAAGTTATTTATTATTTAAGTTAGTTAAAGTACATTTGATATTGAATAAACAAGCGGATAATTCCAAACGCATTAATACATGTAATTTTTCCACAAACCTTCCCTATCATACGTTATTCGGATGCTAATAAAAGATTATCGCAAGCACAGATAGATAATTGATCTTCTAAATACTATAATTTACAGTCACCTCGCTTCCGATGAATGGTTCACTTTGAAAATTACATATCCTGAGGTTACCAAATCGCATGGAAAATATACGGAATCTGCGTCATTTCCCTCTTTACGTGCAAATTTACGTAAAACATTCATTCCCTTTTATTTTGCAATCAGTGAAAAGCATTTTTTATTCGACTTCCTCAATTAGTTGTTTAAGGGGAAACTTGCAAATTCTTCATCTGGAGTTCAAAGTTCATGTGAAGCAGAAAAACTCAATTTATGACAATTCCATTATAATACAATATAGCTCTGCCTGAATGCTTCATTATAGCCAGAGTGCCACTTTTAGTTTATCTAGACTTCATTTTACGCTTTGGGTAGTCCTCTCAAATCAACTCAACTTCCCTTTCCAGATTACTCTTTTCCCGTTGTAATGAGGGAGCTAGGTCTCATGGTTTTTTCCAATACGTCTGAAACTTCTAGCGAGTCTCAAAAAATGTAGTACTCACCAACCTCTTAATAAACTACCTGTTGGAAATTGCAAAGCTTTTGAAATTTTGAAAAAATAGTAAGCGTCGCCAATGTTGAATTTTAAACTCCCATTTTAACTTCCATAAGCTTTCTCGAGTTCTTGAAATTGTGTTAATTCTTTTATATATAATTTTACCAGAAAAAAAAATGAGTATAATTGAATCCTGCAATTCTCAATCATTTGTAGAGACCAGCTTAATGTAGTAATGTGAGCCATAGATATTGGAGAAAACCATAAAAGTTAGTTCCCTCGTGTGATGAACTGCACTGCACATTTTTCAACTCATCCTCAGCAAGGAAAGTTCAACGTGAGCAACAATCTCTTCTGAACTATATGTTAATGAAGGGGAAGTTTAATTGAATTAGTGAGTTGATAATCACAATCATATTTTTTACGACTTGTTCTAATCCATATTGCGATGAAAATGCAGATAAATTTTTGAGCTTGATTTGATCTGATCATAAAAGTGACTGAGTTGAAAAGAAGATATTTTCCAAAAAATAAACAGGTTGGATATGAGCTGTCATGTCATTCTTTTTATTTATCATCCATACCTCCCTTTGGGCTTATACCAGTAACTAGTATGATAGGATAAAACCATCGATCCTTTCTTATTTTTCATGCGTCTTATGGATGAAGACTTTCTTTAAACAAACATACGACCCACCTCGAATTTCCAACTATATTTGACATATTGACAGTAGGGCATACATTGGAAATTCAGAATATGCCCATTCCACCGGAAATAACTTTAAGCTTGGGAATAAAAACGTATGAAATGGATGGAGAGGAGAGGAAAAAATTTGGAATGCTAGTGGAAAGACAACTTTCAACATTTTTACTCTCTACTGACGCTGACAAGAACAACCGGTAAAAGACCAAAACAAGAAATAAAATAGGGGGCAAAGGAAAAAGAAGAGAAATACTTGAAAGACCCCCTTGAAGGATATCATCGATCACATCACATCACGTCCATCTAATATTATGCAGCACCTCACAAAAACCCGATTTTCCGCTCACTTGATTTTCCCTTTAGCCCTCGCCTTCCCCTCCCAAACCCATTGCCAGTTGGGGAGGATGGGAACGTAGATATAGCCTTCAACAACTTTTCTAAATTCAGCTACTTGAGTGAACTTAGAAGCTTGGAGCATGAACATACGGAAGGAAAAATCCTCCTCGGGTGACTTTCTTACGAATATTTACTTTTGTGATGATGTGTTCGGCAGTGGCAGTCATGCAGCTATAAACTTTTTTTGCGAGGACATTTTTTTTATGAAGAAGATGACTTGTAAGGATGCCTTTTCCTTTCAACTGGATATATGGATAGAGGGACCCACATCCAAATGATATGATGGGTGATGGATGTCGGTGCTTTCGCACTAGGGCTGCTAGTATAAAAATATTGAAACGGTTCACCTTTTTCCCCAGTTCACGTTTTCATATGAGGAAAATTACGAACTAAAAGTGTTGGCGAGGTTAAGTAGGGATTAGTTTGGAGAATAGGTCCAATCCGATATGGGATTTTGGCTTGCTTCAGGCTCATTGACATATTTTTGAGAGAGAACTACATGCCAACTTGTGAGGTCTCCACTTGGAATACCGTGGTATTGCAAATACGCTAATTGCAAATACGCTAATTCGTGATTTTTTTCAAAGTCCAATTTAAATATTTTCAT
>JAQGAH010000861.1:0-23411 GCA_034696885.1 Lepidocyrtus paradoxus | reverse complement strand
AAAAGCCCGCCCGTGCCCGCCCGTTATTCAATAATTTTAGCGTATGCCCGCCCGTTGCCCGCTCGGTCATTTGTAAATTATGCCCGTACCGGGCACGGGGCTACCCGTTGAAACGGGTCTCGTCTTTCAGCTCTAATGTCAATATCAGTATTTAAATAGTATCCATGCTAGTATTTCTCGTCCTCTTGTCAAAATTTCAAGATAATGATAACGTCGAGTTGTAAAAGTTAATGAAAAAAGGTTAACGACATGATTGTCAATGTGTGGGCGGAAGTCGATTTCACTGAAACAGCGCATTCTAAGAACCCATTCACTTTTTTAACTTTAATTTTTCCGTCTATTCGTACTTAACAGATATAGCCAGTTTTTTTACAATAATGGGGCTCCTCGAAGATAGGCGGACTGCATGCGCTTACTGATAAAACACAGGTGAATAAAAGATCACAGGAAACCAATACACCGACAGAAAGAGCATTTTATGAGCTACAAAATGGTATGGTAATTTTTTAGTTTTGCTCTAATCACAAGATATTACGAGCATTGAAAGAAAAGTTGTCAAAAAGGGTAGTTTCCTGGGTCGAAAATGACGGTCAGAAGTCAAAGAATAAAACCTGACAGTACTTTTAATTAAAAGATATACCAAAAAGCTCAACTTACAAAGTAATTTCCCTCTTTTTAGCTATATTATCATTATATACCGTAAGCTATACCGTGAACCTCTCACCACTATGACCTTCACAATCAAAAAAGAATTAAAAACGAGTTTGGTAGGAATCCATCTGTTTCAGTGCCAACTGTTGGTAGAAAAATATTGTTAAAACCAAACAACCGCCCTGTATTTTAAAGAATAGAAGTTGGCGCTTCTTGCAAATGCTAAATTATCTAAACTGAGGTACGTTAAAGGCTAAAAATCTTGAGTAAAAGTTAGCTGTAAAACATAAATGAAAAAATTCTGGTGAAAATTTTTATTATTTGCAACGAGAATTTCATACTCCAAGACCTTTTAGATATGCCCATCAAAAAGTGCTTTAATGTGTCAGGATCTAAGAAAGCAAAATGCACATAGACAGTGTAACAAAGCGTAAAGGTATTCAAAAAATACCTCATATAGCAAGTACTGAACAAAAATGACAATATTTTTAATCCTTTACTTCTGACGGCGCTATGACCGCGGACATAGATTTAAATGGATGTTTAAATATCTCTTCGTGTATAAGCATCCCGATACAAGCAAAATTTTGTTTGGTGTGATCTCACTATGCCTTTAAAGCGACACAGTTCATGAATGATGAAAACGTCGAATTTGTATCAAATTTTTCCAATACCCCTAGCGTTCACCAGGCAAGAGGAATCAAAACTTTTTGGACCCTGTACAAGAGGGAATTCTCTAAGCAAAAGAATAAGCCCAAGGGTCTCCCAAAATTTTGTGGTATATAGAAAAAAATAAGTAAGAAAGATCGAAAAAATCAAGAAACCACTGTTTCGGAACACGCAAGGAACAGTGGGTACGTCTCCTTTATAAAGAAGCACAAGGAAATTGAATGGAGTATAAAATATTACTTTTTTAACGCTCTTTCGTGTGATACATCGTTTAAGATAAACAGTCTTTTATAAGCCGAGATATTAATAGTTTTCTGCAGTCCGTCTATCTTCGAGGAGCCCCTTAGTTACAATGTTCTGTGGGCTCAAGAAAGGTGGAACGTGAGCTCACATAAAATTTCAATTTTCAAACTGGAGCAAAATTTTTATTTTATTTACTTGTCTGCCGGCGGAAGAGAGCTAGCATAAATCTATTTCAGTTCGGGAGAGGAGCCAGTCCCGATTGGGTTATCATTGGGGCAGAGTGAGAGCCCCACAGTAAATTTTCTAAATGGCTATAATATTTATTGTTTTATTGCTGTTGTTCTTGTTGCGGATCGGGGGGCTTGTGGTGGTGGTGGGTGGTGAGAATAATATGCTCCCGCTGAAAAGTTTATCCGCCTAATCGACCAATTTTCTAAGAGATAATACAAGATAAAAAGTAAAAAACAAACTTATTCCGGTTTTTTCTTTGAAAAAACAAAAACAAACTTACATGTCTTGTATGACTTTTCCCCCTTTCCCCATCAAATTGCTACAAGTCGGCTGCTTTAGCATTTTAGCAAAATACTCGAGAGCTGATATTTTGTTCTCTGGTGTTTTCCTTCTCAGTTATTACTTGGTATTAGTGACTCCATCCCTCCCTACTTACTTTCACTTACACTCCTGCGATTCAAATGGCGGAGTAAAAGTGGATAAAAAGTTGGAACGAGTACATGAGTGGAGGTTTTTCTCTTTCAAATATGCATAATATGGGATGGAGCCCACTCGGTGATAATGATAATACTCCTATTTCTACGCATTAACGTAATGGGCCAAGTAGAAAAATAGCATCATACACTTGGAGCCAGCACTGAGCCCGAATCTCAAGAGAAGGGAGGAAAGTGATAAAAATGCATTATTTAAAAGCAAAAGGAGCAAAACTCTAGTTGGAGCAGGGAAGACTCCAAAAATAGAGGAATAAGATTATTGGGAAACGAGCAAAATGACAATGGAGTCGGGCTACAACGGCAACGCAAACCAATTCTTTGAAGGAGGCATAAATACAAAAAAAAAAACCTTCGTCATCACAAATGGGATTCATCCCGGCTATAATTTCCTTCAAATCAGCTTTCCCCGTTAAACATTTCACGTTCCAAATATGATATGAGCAGTCCACGTGTCCACTTCATTTATATCATCCTCCCAATCTACTATAATTAAATAATTGAGTACGTATCTGCTTCAATTAACAAGCTGTTTAATTGCAAGGATTATTCTTAAATAAGTATATATTTTTCTGTTAATTAATTACTGAGGATTTGTTCCTGTTAAAGAAGTTATTTTATATGATCATTACTGCATGAAATATTAATCCTGTTGCATGAGTGTGTTGCTAAATTATCAGTGGATACTTGAGACAGACAAGTCATATGAATGAAGTAGCTTGTAACTGCCTCCTAGAAACTTCCTAGAGGATTCAAGAGCCCTCCCAATAATTATAAATGAGCTGGAGGATAGACACTTATCGCTTTCATCATCCAGTGTAGCCTCCTCAACTTCATCAGCGGCTTTTCACTTTGCCAGTCTATCAAAATGGTCGTTAGTCCATGTAATTATTTAATGAAGAGACGGCCATCAGATGCCATGCGGCACAAAAGCGTAATAAATTGCAAATATTGGACAAACCTTTCCTAGCGTCGGTGTACTTAGTGTGCTTATTATTCTCACTAATGCCGACTACTTTGCAAAAAACATGCCTATTTATAATATTTATGGAGAAAGAACTCTCCCTTTTTGATATGGCTGAGAAACTCGTCAGATTCCAGTGAGGACTAGTTTGAAGGGACGTATTTGAGAAGTGAGTGGGAACTGCGTACATTTTTAGACTCAGGACGGTATGAATCTCGTGGATATTTAGGTGCATTGAAAAATGGCTGACCGTTCATTTGGCAAGTTGGATATCAGTTCTCATTCCATTTCATACATTTCCAGTTTCGACCTAGAACCCCAGAGGAGAGGAGAGGTCTTAAAACTCAATGATGTAAGACTGATGTAATACACCTAAGCACATTGTTCATGATGCAAAACCACGAGCATCGTTCGGATTATACTCAGATAGAACTCAAGCAGATGCAGTAAATCCACATCAAGCCGGGCATGATCCTGATCATTATTACGGAGCCAGAATAGCTTAATTATTTCTTGCAGAGGACAGAATCATCTAATTCTTCTTATTGATGATGAACTTGATGTTATAGTCGTTGCCGTTGAAGTTGGATAATGTGTGCTGTGTAATTATGTAAAATACACTGAAGATGAAGATCAGCTGCAGATTCCATGGCAGATAGTTACTATGCAGAATAGAAGAGAATGAATTGAAAACAAACAAAGGTCATTCAAAATAAATTCCAATTCCGAATTCTTGACCAACAAAATCGTTGTACGGCTGGACAGGTTCTCAGCTATTGAAATTTTTGCTCCTGCTGTTAAAGTTGCATCTGTACAGATAGTTGTGTCTTCCTACAACCCCAGAACAACCGGACTCTGACAAAAGAAGTGACATGATTGTTTAGTGGAGCAAGATTGACAATTTTGAGAAAGGATACACCAGAATAGCCTATCAATATGTCTGTGAAACGGTTTAACTGACCCAAACCGATCTCAACGAAAGGATGCAACGAACTCAGCATTATTAAATGAACAGTACTTATATTTTGTTGTATGATTTATAAACAATTTTTGGATTATTATGTTTTTAATTTTGTTTTATTTGGTTTGTACTAAACAATAAAACTTATTGGAAGGGTTTCTCATCAGGAAGTATGGTTAAGTTGTACGTCCCAATATTAAGGAAGAAGGAAGTGAAAACCGGTGAGGAATTTTTCAAGTTCATCAACATTACAATTGGACTGTCTAGTCTGGAGACGATGATCAATTGATCAAGGTCACTTTCACAAAAAATGTAATTGGAGAAGAGACATAGCTCATTTTGAACATTTGCGCGGACAAAAAACTTGATAGAGAATTGATAGAGTATCATTTGATGATGAACACGCTTTTATTCTTTCGTTCATCCCCGATCCGTCGCAGCTGCTGGCTTTGTTTCAGTTTAATTTATGGATTTTAGCGAGCAATTGTACAGTTCCAGGAGTCTTTACTGAAGTTTCCATTTTCCCCGGTGAAATAAATCATTTAGAATTAGCTGAAGTCCATCCTTTACAAACCTGACGGGCTCCCACGTTCCGGATAGAAAATGAGAAGAGAAAGCTGGGAAAGATAAATGCTTGATAGATTATATAAGGAGGGGATGTAGCAGTCTACATTTCCACATACCTTATTATGCAATAGATGCTTAAATATACATTGTTATAATATCACTTACACCTGATACGCTCCCTGAATTTAAAATCCGTCCTTTGCAGTTGAACGCTCATTTTATGGGGTAAAGTGCACACAAAAGGTTGTCATTTCCAGACAGTTAAAATATTACGATGGAATACGTAAAATAAAGTTCAGTTTAATATGGTCACTGGATATAGACTAGACTGTGCTTTGGATGGCTCATTCCTGTCATAAGAGTCTTTTGAAGGGTAAATAAAAAATGGGATGAGAAAGAGTTGAAGGTCAATTTGAACTGTACAGAGGGAAGGTTTACGTGTGCTCAAACTTGTTTTATTCATAATTCGCAAAAGGGGGAAAAGTGCCGGTAATAAATTTTTGTTTTTCAGGCAATAATTTCCATATTTGTCCCATTTGACTCGTAATGCGACGGTTTAGTATTGTCATGATGACGTAACTCCGACTTGCTTCCAAGAAAACTTTCGAGACTTCGAAACATGGCAAGGGGGAAAGCAAACTATGTTTTGTCAAACAATAGCACATAAATTTAAAGATTTTGTGGCGGAATACTTGCAACAGCGTTTCAAGCCAGTGTATGTTGGAGATATGAAAGGGCACAGCTTGCCAAGCAGTGATATTTTTTGTAAAGAATATCTTGAACAGAACTGAATACAAGGGCAAAGTTGAAATGCATGGAGGTGAAGTCTTGACATCATCAAAATCAGAGTAAATAATATATCAAAGAAGATGATGACCGGCACTAGTAATTTACTTTCTCTCGCTTACCTTTTGAAGAAAGCAAATGTCCTGTGGCTTTACGGATTTTCCCCGCATAACACGTGTCCAGCATGACAAACATTTAGGTTTTCATTGCAACCTGCTATCCCATCATACCAAACCACCAACTTCACCGAGTGGACAAAATAAAGAAGAGGTAGTCGAGGGGCTCCTGGTTGAGGCCAGGCGTGCCGCAGCACATTTTTTTAGCGAGTGTCAATGAAGCGTGGTTTCCTTCTGATTATGATATGGGAAAGTTTTATTTATCGACGAGAGTCATGCCTTGTGTCCAAGCTGATGAGGATGGCAGCAATGGAGAGAAATTGCAACGGCTTCTTGGAATGCTTGGATCAGTTGAATGGACTGAGGGTCCTTCAGATCGAGTGTCGTTGATAAAACTGGGAGTAATATTTATGCATATTTTTAATTATAACTATGCTGATATAATTTATTAATGATTGGCTTGTTAAAAATCATTGTTATGTTTGAAGTTTTGCTAAAAAGTGCCAAAATAGTGCCGCGTTGAGTAAGGTAACTTACAAGGTCCCACAGGTTCATTGGAAATTCTTAGATTGTTTTCCATGAAATTTAATAAACATAAAATTAAGCGTTTATGCTAAAAACTCATTATCTTGAAGCTAAATTAATAATGAAGTGTTTTGTTTTCCTCAATCTTTTAGATGACGAGATAGTAAACTGAGCACTCACCCGGTGAATTGAGCTTTCACCACGTATGTTTATCCATCGACTAGAACTTAAACTCAGCGCAAACTTCAAAATTGAAAGTATAAGGAACCCTGCTAATTGGAAACGTCCTCATTCTTGGGGAAATTCAAGTTTGGTTTCAGATGACAAAATAAAATACCTCTCTTCATTTTGAAAGTCAAATTAGTATCATTAAAGTGCTTGATGATCCTTTTCTAAATCCAATTTAAACAACACTAATATATTTACTAATTATACACTAATCCATTTTTTTCTCACTAATAATATTTAATAGTATTATTTAAAAAAAATAACAATGTGTAATTTATCCTCCAATTTTCATTAGTGGTGAAACGAGAAGGTTGGAAAATTCTTTAAAAAAAAAACAAGAATTTTAATTAAAACCCTTTAACATATTTAATTTTTCTCCATGTTGAACATGTGTAAATATTATATTTATATAACCTTCCAGTATTTCTTAAATAACATGTATATTAACTATATTTTAAACATGTTTGAGGAAAGAAAGATTCGGAAGAGTAAATTACATCAAATAAAAAAACCTCCATTAACTCTAATTGTACAATAACCTATATTACTTCATCCAAACCCAAAACCTGTTGCTACATTACAGCCATATTTAACTATATTATTTCCTTCCAGAAAAAAAATGATAGTCGATGTATTATGTAATAATGATATTAATATGATTAGTGATAACTTATACATAACCTTGTGATTACTACTTACCCTTGTAGCGCCATAGGAAGTTAGTTAATTATACAAACACAATAAAAGAATATTAAATACTTTTAAAGAAATATACAAGAGCAGAAGAGAAATTGTAATCAAACTTTTTAATAGTAATTTTCTAGATGGACATTTGGTATAAAAGGGAAAATTAAATAGCACAACAGAAATATTTATATTGGGCGGCTCTACATTTGCTAAAAACTCAAATGCTAATCCATATTTAACGAACTAGGAAAAAAATATGTAATCATCATAGTCTGGTACACTAGTTTACATTACTATTTTAGAGGCTTTGAGCTAAATGAAAAGCGTGTAATTAGTTGAGGATGTTATCTAACTAAAAAAATTACAATGGGAACGGATGATGCCAAAATCATTAAAAATATTTCTCTCTTTTTCTCCCTTTCAAATGTGCCAGGTCGAAATGGAGCCCAATTTTATCTAATAAATTGAGATACAATTTTAGAAGATTTTTTTTTCTGTTCTTTTGTTATTATAAAACTAATTACTGAACAACTGATTATTATTGAGGACGCCGTTTGCTTATTTCTTCAGTTTCCACAACAAATTAAAGTTGGTGCGGGCAAAAGGTCATCAAAGGAAATAATTGGAAATTCGCAAATTGGGAAAATTGAATTTTTGCTAGTTTCAATTCTTCAAAAAATAAACATATTTAATCCTAATTATAAGCCTCGTTAATATTCCTGTAGAATAACTTTCTTTTCTACAAATATTTCCTAGCTAAAGGAGACATGAACATGACACACTATTAGTGCTAGGTGTAGCAATATTTAGTCATGTGGAAAGAAATGGATGAAATGAAAAAAAAAATATTTAAAATTAGCTGGAATGTTAAAGTTCTTATGGTATTTTGTGTAGTAACTTTCACCTCATCTCTAATCATCGCACCTTGTTACTGTTACATGCTTATCGTGTTCTAACTTGAGTTATTAGTTTCTAGTAGTCGTACTACGTTATCTATAGTAAGTAGACTACTTATAACTATGATGGTAGAATAGGATCCCACAGATTATAAGTTTTCTTTGTAAACGGGTTTGACAAAAAGAATTACAAGATTGTGTCTGATTTCCCTAGGTGACTGATATGATGATACAAAAAAAATATTGATGAACACTTGTCCGGAGGGTATATAAGTAATATTACTTGTCAGAAGTATCACTTTAAAAATAAAATTATGTTTATTATAAATTCATTGCATTGAATGGAACTTTTTGAAAATTGGATTTTATTTATATTCGAAAAAAGGATGAATTGACTAAGACTGGAAGAGTTCGTGTTGAAAGGTACTTACGTTCAACAGGGAACCAATGACGATCAACACGCTCCGTATACATACAGTACACACAAGATTGACGATTCATTAGTATTGCTGGGAAATTTCAGCTTTCAACAGTGACCCTTGCAAAGCGCATTCTTAAATGGACAGTTGCTAATTCCTTATCTTTCACTAGTCTTTCATAATGCAGTTGTACATTTTAAATAGCTTCATCCAATCCTCCGAATATAATAAGTACGCTTGGGGTCTCACTTGTCCCGGATGCCCTGGATTTATTTATAACCGCTCAGTGCTATAATACCACATTTAAGTTGAAATAGTTGCTGCCTAATTCATTGTTATATGAATATGAATACATGTCAGTTGGTGGGAAGAATTCTTAAATTGACACCTGCATGATTTATTAAGAAGTCATTGGTGCTGGCAGCCACACCGGTTTTATGCCAAACAATGATGAGTGACCTTGGCTGGAAGTAAGGATTAAATTAATTAAAGGATAAAAATAACCCTGGAATGATAGTTGAAATTATATGATTTTCCCAAGCCAGATAAATGAAATTATATGTTGACTTGCGTACTTAAATGGGGACTTTTAAGCATTTATTTTGTAGATAGGAAAGCTTCACTGCTTGCTGACACACATTTCCCATTTGTATAAAGGTTATTTAAAAAAATCATGGAAATTGAAAACTAAATTCCTCTGTTTAAAAAAGTTAGGAAAAAAGACCGAGTGTCAGTTTAGTATGATTCCAAAAAAAATACACATGAGTACAAACCAATCATTATTTGTTTTACCACATATGTACTTAATCCGTAAGTATAGTTTTTATTTAAATCAACACAAGAATGTTATGTTTACTAATTATTAAACATAACATAATTTATCTCATCCTCATCATAGGAACAAAAATAGGCCTTACGAGCAGTTTTCACATGCTGGTCGATAAGCTATGTTAAATGTTCAGGTATAACAATTAGCTCATTTCTTTTCATGTATCCTATTACATTTATAAAAAGTTACAAAAAGGCTAGAAAATGTTAAAGTTAAAGAATGAAGTCAGGAATACTGATAAATTATACATCCTAAGTATGGTACGCCCTTATCACTCGCTGAGATAATATTCCGCTCAAAACTTCAACAATCTCAGCTAATTAACTTCTTTACACCAATGAAGGTTCTACATTATCATAAATTGATATCATACTTATAATTAGTCTGGTAGCAATCACTCACACATGGCAACAAAATCACTCACTTGCTTAGTCCTTTCCCCCCCCCACCGCGCTGGTTTCTGAAATGTAAAAATCAATTGTCAAAAACGCCAACTGAGTTCTGAAGCGGTCCGCAATGTTTTCCGCTTTAGATGCAGCTCCCTCACCCTTGAGTTTCCAAGAATTCGAAGTTCTAGTTAAATTCCATCAGAATATTAGGCCAAAAATATCCATAAACAGTCAAGGCATGGCCTCCATCCTCGAATTCGTTTGTTTGCAGTCTCTGTAAATAAAGTACAACAAATCAACAAATATTATATACTATTATTAAAAATTGAGCGGAAAGTTTTGTCGTCCTTTTGAATCCTTAGTTCCGTTGCCTATCTCCTCTCCTTCATTTCACGTTAGAGATGGTATGGTTTCCGAAGCTGTTGAGGTATTCCCGTCATTTTCTCTTTTGTTTGGTGGTAAGATGGTCGCGTTTCAATCTTACCAAAACAGAAACGGGATGAGATTTCGTTCTCAAAAGTATCTGATGTATTAGCAGGGCTAAAATATCAACTAGAATTAACGGCCCCACCATCAAAATATTTTTTCCTGCATGACTTTCTAATTTCTTTCGGATCCCACAAAGAATTATTGTGAAAGTACATGACTGGTTTACAGCAAGTCAAAGTTTATAATTTAACTCGTTTTTTTTGAATGAATAAAAATGAAGGAGAGAAGTGAAGGTCAGAGGTATTGCTATATGCTTTCATTTCACTCCCATGCTCGGCCATTTAAGGTGGGAAGAATTGAATTCAACAAAAGAAAAACGAAATTTATTAGGATTGCTCTTCAAATTTTGTCGAATAACAGTTTTATGCAAGTACTTATCTCATTTTTTCTCACAATGCTCTCAAATTTTCAACAACAAAATGGTAATTGATTTTCTTAGTTCAAATTAGTACAATGATCGAGTAATTCAATTATAAGTAAGTCATTTGGATTTTGGTAGTTGGTAAAACACTAACAAAATCAGTTTCTACTTATACAGTTATATAAACGGGTTATCATCGAATTTGTCGCATCAACAGGATAGATTTATTACGGAATTCTCTATTTCATTTTATAACCCTATTTTCAATTAATCTTTTTTGGCTACAACCTGCCGGCATGATAAACATTACCTAGCTATTTATTCCTTGAAAGGATGTGTGGCTTTTGTAAATAAAGTTTATATTTTTTTTAATCAAAATCATGCCGATTGACTTCAAGACAATAAGTTAAGTCATTTAAGAAAAAAAAACGATCATATCTATTTAGTAACAATAAAGATAATCTAACTATGATGAAAGCCAAACTAGAAAATTATATGGAATAAAATTGTCCAATTTATTGTACTTTTATGCCTACTTATGTACAACCTGTCCTACCTTTCTAATTTAAATTAAACTTAACTTATAGTTATAGCCTATTGTACAACTACAATGCTCTAAGAATCTCCAAAGTGATTTCCCCAACTAGCTAATAACCTAAATGACATCAATCAACCTCAAGAATAAAATCATGGGTCGGATAAACATCTGAACCCATAAAATGTCACGTGATCAAAACAAAGAATCCAAGCAAAGCAATTAGCTTACTGTATAAATAAATCTTGACAGTTTTCACCTTAAAATAATTACATTTAAATTAGATATTTATATTTACAAACTTCTTATTTTACTTAATTATACATTCTCCCGCTCCCCCCTTCCATTTAGTCATGGCCGGAACGGTCATATCATACTTATAAAGACAACAGCAGTTTAACACAATCATAGACAAAAGTTGACGCCTTGACTGATCATTACATTCCAAGCCTAGTCTTCTTCAAGAGGAGAAAATCATATCATGCTGAAGGTGAAAGTGGAAATTCCTCTCACTCGCGACTACTCATTTCTATTATGAAGTAATCAATTAAAGTTCATCAAAGTAGTCATCCAGCACTACAAAAATTCAGCAAGTTGGTTTTTGGAAACTCAATCATGCTACAAAAACAATTCAGTTTTACTGAAACTTCAAGGGAAACATTTAATTCATCAAGATTGAGCAAAGAAAGCCAATTTTCCATGCTATATTCTATAGATGAGGATGTACCCAATAGTCAGACTTTGAATCGTGGAGTCTACACAATTTTACATAAAAACATGCTACACTGCATAATTGACTAGTTCTAAATTTTACTTCCCCAAAACGTATCATTTTAGCTCGTCCTAACCTACAAGATACCTCCCTCCATGACATGGACTCAACACGTGGTAGTTCAGACGATAATTTAGCTTTCCTACAAGATAAGCGAGAAGGTAATAAATCTGGATTGGTGCATGACATGAATCTCTCTCTTGGCTAATGTAACAAAATAAATAGTGGGAAGAGCTAAGATCTCTCTCAAAATAATAAAAAAAAACTTCCTTTCTTTCATATAAACTTAGAAGAGTGAAAGGGAAAAAAGACAATTGTTTTGGTGTGGACGTCACCAACAAATAAAAGGAGGTGAAAGAGGAAGTTGCGTTTTCATGTCTAATTATATATTTTTTCCTTTTGCTCCGCCTCAAAGCACTTTTGTAAAGGGAAAAAAATATCCGCTTCACAACTCCACTCCTTTCCTATTCCAATTGTAACTTGCTTTTATTCTTTTCTCCACTAACAAAGTATAGTTTGCTAAAAATAATCTTGATTATGTTATGGATACAAACTAACGGTAAACATGTATTAATTAGTTGATTAGCTATATAATAATATTTTTTACTAATAATCAGATAAATGTGTTTTGTTTAATTATTTCCCCATACATGTCATCATCTTACAGCTAACTTATCATGCTAGACAGATTGGACGTGTTAGCAATGACGCTGGACACGACTAAGAATGGAGATGTTTTTTTTGGTAGTGCTTCTAGTTGATAAATTCATTGCTTTTTTATAGAAAGTAAAGAGTACCAACGCATTTGTAAGGTGGAGCCTACACTTATAAATTTATTATGGTCTTATACATATAAATTTGACATATGAATAGTCTACATATAAATATCATCTCTGAAACCACACATGTTTTCGCAACATTGCGAAAAAGTTTACAATGAAGTTCTGTAATGCATAAGGACTGAGGGGGTTCGGGGTGAAAGCTGGAGCGTGTTATGTACATTTGGGGAAGCTGACAAAGTCTAAAGTGGCAACTTATTCTATGACTATGTTCATTATAGCAGCAGGTACGGAAGAAGGAAACTGGCCGATTGATAGCGCACACAAGTTAAGATATGAAAAGGATATTTTTATTTGACTATTTTACTTATATCATACTACAATAGCAATTTAATGATACTACAATGATCAGTGTCTCGCGTTTTTGTCACCTTTCACAAGTTGGAGGTAGTAAAATGTACATATTCATAGGGATTGGGAATGGATGGGTGGATGTCACAAGACATATAGTTCTTGTTTCTCCCTAAATGGAATCAAAGAAATATGAATCTTCGTTCCCTTTCTCATCCCATCCCATAACTCCGAAACTTTCTTTCTTTTCTCATAATGTTCTTATCTACAGAAAAAATACAAGGTCTTTCCTACGCCTATCACCAACACCCAGCCCCCACCTCGTTCCCTTGCCCTGACAACCTCAACGTCATTGTAATAATGGTTATAATAGTGTGAAGGGAAAATTCATGTTATAATAGCATTTTTTATTTTATACAGTCAAAAAAATCCAAGAAAAGAACCGATAGTGATGGTGATAGTGGTACAAGTAAAGTACAATTTAATAGTATATCACTGCTTGTTCAACAAACGGAACGAGACGACTCGATGATCAAGATGATGATGATGATGACGACGACAGCACACAACTGACTTCCCCAATCTTCGACTTTCCCCATTTTTTTTCAGATTTTTATTTTTATGAGATACTTTTCACATGGTCAGAGGGCTCCGCATCCCTTTTCCCCAATCCAAATGAGAACTGACGAGCCTGGCTTCTCTTGTCCGCTGAGCTAGGAGCTGAGCCAGCCCCGGCTGGAAATTCATAGTCATCCTCTTGCACATCCGGACTTTGTCTTTTCCCAAGTCCGAAGGAGTAGATTTTGGATCTTCGCTCTTGTCTAGGGAAAGATAAAAAGAGAGCGTTAGATAACGTCAGGGCTTCCATGCTCATTTTTTTCATATTTTAAAGCATATTTATTCCATTGGATGGACAACGAGTCTTGTCTTGTCTTGGTTCACGGTTTTTTATGCTAATGTCACATTATTCTATGACATGTTCATTATTTTCCTGGCAAAAAAAATAAAGTGTAGAATTATTTAATGTGGAAATAATGTAAATCCCTCTTTTTGGGAATCTCAGTATTAGCATTTCTATTGCAAACTTTGGTATTTGAATCTCTCACGGGGAAATAATTGATAAATGAGTTACAAAATAACTAGGCATACATCAAATATATCAACCTATTTTGACTTTCCCAATTTTCCAGAAAACTCCAACAGGTGTTTCCCAGTATAGCCCACATAAAAAGATAAATTTTATTTTACCTCTTATTCATGTATCTTTCTACCTATTTTTTATTCGCTTTTCTCCTCACAACCCACGCAAAAACTGTTTGATATGGCATCATCATAATCACAAAGGGAACAATTTTTTCAAGCACTTCCAGCAAAAACTACAACAAAAATTGATGGAGGTGCATCCACATCGACAGTGTCACAAGAAGAGAGCAAAGCGGGGGAGATTTATTCCATGAATTTTATTTTTTTTCCTGTTTAAGCAAAAGCATTTTGAATCCCATGTGGAATCAATCAAAATTTATGCAAGTAACAAGCCCAGCCCTGTAAGTAATACATGACGAGAGAGCTAACAAAGAAGACAGCAGAAAGGAAAAAAACGCCCAATTTTTCTCACATATGGACCTATATTACACCAGTATATAAGTGTAGCCGTTATATATTGACCTGATTGTGATGTGATTGCCTTGAACAAGCCCCAAAATAAAAAAAGAAAGCTCTGGTGGTTTGCGTCCGCAGTAAATAACATCCATTTTATTGTCATACAGAGCAATAGTAATAATAACAATCCCCGTAAACGTCTTCCAAACAGGGTGACAGCACAGGCTCGACTGAGAACGGCTTTGTTTAGTGTTGTCTACTCCCAATATCATCACAATAAAGTAAGGGGAAAACTAATAAAACAAAATGAGGGAGTAAATGACGGAAGAATTGAGTGGAAACGGGGGAATATTATCCATGTTCACTGTTCAATACAGCAATCAACTTGAGTTTGGCAGGGGAAAGGGAAATGTTAGAGCGGAGACGACCCCACAAGCTTTATTATGACTACATCTATATCCATCCATAAATATTTATGTAAATTTTGGGATTATATCTTCAGAGCTGAACCCAACCTTATTATACCGGGTTGGAGCCGCATTTCTCCCCTTTTTTATTTCTCCAAAAGGGGATAGAGGTTGGAGAGAGTGAGAGAAATGGAAATTGTAATAATGGCGGTATTACTGCCGCTGATAGATGAAGGTAAAAAGCTAACATATGTTTTGGGGTTTTCAGCCGTAAAAAGATCAATCCTGTGCAGTTCCCTTTTTTACTACAGATATGAAATGAGTCTAGTGATGTGTTTAACTGGAGTTATATTCTCCAAAAGCTGGATCATTTTGGATTGGGATGAACTGGCTTTTTAGATTTTGTCATTTAAGTGCAATCAGATTTGGTGTTGAGGAGAAGGGGAATGAATACGTTTTTTTGAACTGTTGACAGCCCCATTTTTTATCATGATCCCTCTCCTTTTCCTACCTGTATGAGGGGAACATGGATGCGGAGGGTTGGACAACTCCTCGCCAAGCTTGTTCCAATCTTTTTCCCAGTCCAAAGCCGTAAAATCTCTGGTTCCTTTTCCCAAGACCGAAGGAGTACATTCCACTAGCTCGCTTATCCGCGCTGTTGGGATAGGCGTCTACGGGGTAGGCTGGGGCATAGCCGGTGTCCTCATAAGAGGCTGCATCTTCCAAGGAGCGCTTCCCCAGGCCAAAGTCATAAGCCGGATAGCGCTTATACGCGTATGAGTACAGTCGTCTCAGGTCAGAGTCATCGGGGATTTGCCTGGACCAAACGTACGCGCCCAGGGAGAGGACGAGAAGGAGTTGGCAGCCCATCACCATCTGCATTCGTTGCATGGACATCATTGCTAAAAGTGAGTTTGGAGAGAGAGCTTAGGAAAAAGTTGAGTTTGATGATAGCCTGGAATACAAAGCAAATGTGGCGTTATTACATTAGAACGATGTCAAATTACAGCTTAATTACGAGAAAAACGAGTGCCTTTGATGTAAAAAAAACTAATGTATGTCAAGCTGTGCTTCAGTAGCACCCATCTTCTATATTGTTTTAAATCCATGAGCTAGCTAGCTATTTACATAAAGGGGAGTCGAGTAGGTGCTGGATAAATCCAAACAAGTCAATATATGAGCAGAGACTAGTCTAAACTATAGGCCATATAGTACATTTGTTCCCATAAAAAATTAATTACATTTTCGTTGCTCATTCCCACCTATCCAACTATATTATATTTCTGGGAAAAGAAATTATTTAGATTTTTTTCCCGCCCTTCAAATCAGATTGCGTCAGTCGGTGGTTGGACTCCAGTTAACAAAGTTGTATGCCTTCATTACAACAATGAATGACAAGACTATTCCGGGAAAATGTGGCAATTGATAAAATACGTTGGTATTTTTTCCACCATATTATTCCATTTCTGCTTCAAACGTTAAAATTAGCAATATCCATTACCCCATCATACCACTGAGCTAACGTACTATGCCGCCGTGTCGGATCATGTGATCATTGATCAATAAATTATAGGAAATTTCTCATCCCTTGCAACCTTTTTTAGCTTTAAATGTGCTGACGTGGAGCTCGGCAGTACCTAAAAGTTTAGCTGAAAGTTCCAACCTGTTATTTTTACCAATCTCAGCAGCCTTCTACCAAAGTAAACTTAATTTGCTGACCACAAGCTGTTATCATATAGCCACATTGCAAAGGAAAATGATAAATTGATGTATTGAACTTGAACGGAACTAAACCTATCGTGGAGGGAAGATAAGATCCTGGTTGTAATCGTAGAAATGCCCTGACATACAGACAAGTATCTGTGAAAAGGAACAAATTGGGTGAAAGCAGTGCATTCCAATTTCATCTTTCTATTCCAAGTCAATGAAGTCCTGTTAAATTCTATTAGATCCTGATAGTTGAACGGAAAGAGAGTCATTTTAATTTAATTTCATTGAATGTGAAAAAGCGAATCACCAATTCCCTTTCACATCCCAATTTAGGAGATCACGATAAGCAGAAAATAAGCTTTTCCTGCTAAATATTGCATTGAACTCGAGTCTATATAGCCCATTTTAACTTTAAAATTTTCTAGGAAACTTTCCGATTGTTTCATCATCATCATTATCATCAGTGGCATTGCCTTTTACAAAGGAGTTTCGAGTTTTAAATGAATTTCTTTTTATTACCGAAAACGAAATGAGACAAATGCATGATGCCATAATTTCACCTGGCTGATGAAGATGATGAAACTATTATGCAGAATGGAAATGTCGAGGATGAGCGGATGAATCAGGAGGGTTTGAAACAAAAAGAAAGTTTGCTGGTAATTGAGAGCGAACTGCCTCAAGCAATATATAGTCAGATTCATTAGGCTCCGCAGATCCAGAATTCACAAGTGGCTTTAGAAATCTGCACCCGATTCCAGAAACGTGTGATATATAGTTAGGGGACTGAATTGAACTTGGCTCAAAGTGAAAACTATGGAGTGGCTTTGTCATTTCGGGATGCCTCCTTTGAAGATGCCTTTTGCTCTCTGTCGCTTGCCAAGCATTATACTTTGCTGCAGGAGAACTCTGTTAATTAAGCTAGTTCACTGTTTAGTTCGGGATGGTTGCTCTTTCTGTTGCTGAGCAAATTTATTTGAAATTGTCATAAGAACTGAAAGGAAATATTTTTCCCTACATGACGCATGTTTGCTCACCGGCCTTGTACATTTTTGGAGACAGGTAAGGACTATGATAATCCTTCAAAGTTTCTACTTAAATGGGAGGTCAAGCAACTATTAAGGTTTGTGAGGAGAGACGATGACTGTTATTTACTAAGCTTGTTGGTTTCTCCTTGCAATTTTAATGTCATTTTCTCCCCCATTATTTCCCTCAATGCTGCTGCAAATTGCGAGCAAATTGGTTATAAGTATAGGCAGGGTTGCTATTATCTTCCATATAGGGGATCTCTAGCTGGGAAATGGCAGACTCAAACGAGGGTCTGTCAAAGCCAAAAGGAATGAAATCGTAAAAAGAAAGGGGGAAAGTGGAGGTAAATAGAGCCCCAAATAACTGCGGATTATCAGCAAAGGTGAAAGGGAGCATCTTGACGAGATTAAACCAACCTTGCGAACTTGGAGGTATTATCAAGAACAATCAAACGTGGATACACCCCGATCTTCTTCTTGGATTGAAACAACCCACACACATCTACTCTTCCCTTGCAACTAGACTGGGTGAAATCAGGGACAATTTGAGCAAGTGTTTGTTGGCATGAAGAAAGGGGGAAAATAGTAAAATAGGCCAGCTATATTGCTGTTGCATGCTAGTCCTCCATTAAATAAAAGATAATTTTCGTATAATGAGATAGGACGGAAAGTATTATCAGCTTCAATGATGGAGGGAGGAGAAAGAGGACTGTCATCATATTGTTGAGAAATTTAAATTCCCATCTTGCTGGAGAAAAGTAACTGTTTCCTGATCAAAATATGAAAATATGTTATAATATTTACTACCATCACTGCCATGACGCCATATCACTTCCCACCTCCGCACCACCCTCGTCAGAAAGGAGGAGGTGGGGATGGAGCCCAATCCCTACCTACAAAAAATTTCCACTGTCTCCCCCTCATCATGAGAGCATTAAAATGCAAATCGCATTTATGAGGATGATGTGGAAGGTGTCAGATTTTCTAGAGTAGTGTCTGTCTGTCGCGTTCACTAAGTTTCAGCGCTCTATCATCTGCTGGATGTCCAATAATGATGAGTATGATGATGATGCCGATGAGCAGGATGTTGGGGAACGTTGATATTCCAAAGATGTGTCAACCATCCCTCGTCATCATCACCATGTCAAAATGTCATTTTATCTTATCAACTTTACATAAATCAGATCAGCAGAAGGGGTGGAACACCTTGCATTCCAATATTCACTTTCTAGCTATCTTCCTCCTCCTGCTGCTCTCCTTGATGGAGATGAAATGACACGATGATTAGGCTTTATGCTCCTGAGTACCTACGTATATGATTATGTCAACGAGCTTATTTTGTTTTCGTCCAGAAATTAGCTTATTCCATATCGTTCCATGGGTAGATAGAAATAACTCCCGACGCTAAATGCATTATTGGGAAAGTTCTCTTCAAATCGTTTGCTGACGTAGGTAGAAAAATTAGAAAAACGCTGCCGTTGGAGTTAGCTCCGCAGCGGGATGCTGGGAAGGTCATTTTATGTTTTTGCAATTGGAAATTTGCAGCGGCTCCACAATCATTTCGAAATTTAAAAGCTCGTACATGTATTTTGTATGTATTTATGCAAAAATTGGTTGCGGATGAAAGAATACAGTGATGTCTTTGCCATATCCTATTCCTGTTTATAAACCAAACCGCAAAAAAGAACTTTTGGTTAGAGTGGTTGGCTATTTTTTCCAGTACGGATCTTTGCTCTGTCTTGCTTTTCCCCCTGTAAAGTCTGAAACCTCTCCTTGGAGAAAGTGCTGAATCCATTATAAACTTTTGAAGTTTACAATGAGGCCTTCTCCTATTGACTTTTATTATTTTGGAGTGGAAGACTCTCTCCAAGGCTCGGAGATATTCATAAGGAAAGCGAACTTTTTCTCTCTGAGAGACAAGCCTTATGTAATCATTAATCTATTATTTTATGCATGCAGAACCGGTAAGAAGAAGAAAAAGAATATATTTCCATTCTACTGCGGACAGGACTTGGGAAAAAGGAGTAAATATTGTGCATTTTGCGAGTTTAGCTTAGAGCTCCACACACTTTTCGAATCATTTTTATAGATTAGCCTGGAAAGGCCCAAAAGTGGAAGGGAATTTGATGTGACTCCCCTTTATGAATACAAACGGTTGCTGGTTTTCTTTTGAACTTTTTCGATGCTTTTGCGAATCATCATCAGATACAGTCGTCACGTAATACAAGGATTTTATTTTTCTTGATGTAGGGAAAAAATCTGGTCTGAAATGAAATGATCTTCATTGGCCCTTTGTATCGTAGGCATAAGCAGAAATATATTATGTACAGATAAATACATACATGCCTACACATCAAACGAAATAATATCGTGTTTAAGGCTGCCTCCCTACTTGAAAAGGAAGGAAAAAATATGGATTTATCCGAAACCACATAAACATGTTGGATTGGGATTGGATTGATTGACTGTGCAGGATATTAGCTGCAGTTATTTGGCTTTCCCTCTGACCGACTTTCTCAAATGGAAGTAGAGTAGACATAATATATTTAAAAAGATTTTCTCAAAGGGGGAGATTTTCAGAGAGGGGAATTGCACGCTTGAAAAGATTGTGTGGGAGATGGGAGTACTTAAAGTGGAACTATATGTAGTGGAGTGTAAATAGTTTTGGGATATTTAATTAAATTAAGATATTCCTAATGCCCACTTGCTGAAATGTTTGTGCACTCATGTCATTTCCTTTCATCTATAATTATGTTATTGAAATATGAACTCCCACGTAAACTTTCTGACCTTTGCTCCTCATCTTATGACCTATCCTTAGCGGAGCAAGGTAACCAGCCCCAGCTTTGTTGTATTCCCGGCAGAACTGAAAAGATCCAGTGGAGTTGTCAAAGGGTCGACATTTGTTGCTCAATCTCACAACCCTTCTAACTTCCAGATTAATGAGGGAAGTTATATTCATATCAAACTTAAGCACGAAGTAGGAACTTTCTACCTCTTCGATTATATCCCTTCTCTTGCGCAATATCAATGCAAAAAAGATTCTTCGTGTGGAGTTTATTTACGTGCAAAAGAACAGAAGATGACATGAAGGGGAAAGTTTTTACATTCGGACTTCTTACTCCTATCATGGATTGTGCAAGTTAAACCAAACCACTTATACACGAGCAAGGATTCAAATTCCTTCACGATCTTCTATTCCTCCCTCCAACACCTTGTCCCCACTGGAGCCCATCTCAGATCTACAAAAGTTGCCCAACAAAATGAGCAACTTTTTCTCTCTACTGACCAAAGCGAGAGAAAGCGGATTGTGTATTGCACAATTAACTTCCCTCTTGTTCCTTCTCCTGTACACATATCAGGAGGGAAGGAATTGGATAGCAGATCCAATTAAAGGAACAAGAGATGAGGAAGCCTTCTTCAATGCTCTTTTCAGAACAATGTTCTTTGGAGGGAATTCATCACCACGATTGTTTGCACTTGGCTAATACCACAAGAAGAATGGGCACTTTGCATTCTCGTAATAGCTTTGAGCATACCCCAATGTGGAATGGATTGACTGTAAAATAAGCTGGACTGAACATCATCAGATGGATATTTCTTGTGAAGGATCCCTTCCAACGAAAAAGGTTGATCTTCAATCCTCACATTCAATATGATATGCACTCATCCCCATCGTCAGTCAAGCTTTCTCTTTGAATGATAGGGGAAGGCACAAGGAAAATTGCATTATCTATAAAACTGGGAAGGAAAGTTTTTTGAAAGAGCACGTCACAGTGATGAACTCATGATCATATGATCGCATACAGTCCTCAAGGTTGTGTAAAAAGAATCGGAACATATTTATGTGCCAAGGTAATACAAGCAAATACAGGTAGCCGAGTGAAGATTCCCCAATCTTGAAACTTTCCTCTCGCATTTCATCATGAAACATGAGTGAGCCGAATAGGATTAGAAGGATTTTTAGTGTAGAGGCTCGTAACGGAAAGCGTTGGATGAAATTTGATCAGAGTTCAATCTCTTTATAAAGTACATACTTATGTGTACTCGTGTCAAAAAGTAATCCATTTCATAGCTTTCCCTCCCCTCCCCTGTAAAACATGGAGGATTTTTTTTCGTATGATAATGGAAATAGAAATAAATTAGCCTACACACCTATCATTCCTCGTGTAACACGTGAGCAACTGATCCAGTCTGATCTTTCACAGCTCAGCTTTTATCCGGTATTCAAGGAAAGACAAACGGATGGATTTGTGGACAGGTAAACGTGCTGGAACGGGAGGGAAACCAGGCTGGGATTCATTGGCAGCGTTTATTGTGGTCGAGTGTTTGGCTTTTATATCGGTTAAAAAGTAATCTCTAATGGACACTTACACTTTTTTTGTGGAGAGGAAATTGCCTCCATCCATCGAAAGTATGTCGTAAAAGCTCTGTCAACGCTTTTGTAGCCGATGTCACTTTACCCGATTGATAATTCTGGGAACGTTTGCTAAAATTAGATTTCATTTCAGATACGTATCTCTGTATTGGGGTAAGCTAATACTGGAATATGTCTATTGGCATTGGCAATGTACTTATGATGAGAAAAATTTCATTATTTGGAATAAAGGCTCAGTCTTACACATTTCCGGTTGGAGTACGCACAAACCTAATCCAATCACAGGGAAATTGCAGTTCTCGAAATAAAAGAAAAAGTTTCCCGAGTATGAAAAAACAGATGATATTGCTTTCTCTCTAAAACCAATCCTATTTTTCAATGCGATCATCCTTCGCAATTAGTCGGAACAAAGGATATTTCGCATCCCACATGGGTGAAATTTTTGAAAGGACGTGAATAGATATAGTCGTATGGTCTAAATTTGGTTCCGACTCTCACCAGACAACGTCCATGACTGGGTAAAAGAGCAAGGCTATTGTGAATAATTTGGGGAAATCCAGGAAGCTCTTGTGGGAAGTCTCGCGTCCAATAAAACACACAATCGAAAGTGGCTCTCCCCACTTTGTAAAGACATTTGGTAAACAAATGGGAGGGAAGCTGTGGGAGTGAGAGTTAATAAAGTATTTTAAATTCAGCTAGGACCATCGACAACATCATTATGATCATTATGTTTTATCATCATGTTACATTCCCAGTTGGGTGTGTGCTCCCACTGCTTTCACTTTTTCCGCTGGGATGTTTCATTCAAGCTTCACTCCTGGCTTTCCACTTTCCACTCTGTTCTGCATAACAGAAGCGGATGTAAAGTTATGCGGATCTAATTTAGCAACATCTTCATCCTCATTATATTACTGTGTGAAGCCCTTCCTTTCTTCCCCTTAACTCGTCAATTGACTCTATGGACTGAAGAAAAGGAACTCTCTATTTTTTGTTGACAAATAAACTTTTCAAGTGGTGATTAGACTGAAGTTTTCTTATTTTTTTACCCACAAAGGCAAACAACTTGAAGGGCATGAAGGCCCTTCAAGTCCGTATATAATTATAAAGGGGGAGCGGACTTTAATTGAGTTTTCTCACTGGGCCAGCCATTACCTTACTTGCAGCCTGTGTGACCAATACAAATGCAGAATACGTAGAGGTTTCAAGTGAAACTGTCGTTTCATAACATTTCCATTTCTCACGACTACATACGTACTCCGAAGAACTTCCGGTTTTCCGTGTGGATAGAGTATATAAGTATTGGTGTCCATGCAAAAAATTCCGTTGGTAGCTTATCCCGTTTCAGAGTTATAC
>JAQGAH010000860.1:0-23425 GCA_034696885.1 Lepidocyrtus paradoxus | reverse complement strand
ATGTCATTTGGTCGGGTAAAATGGGGTTTTCCATACTGTATCCGGTCGCAAGTTTGTATAGCTGTGGATGGCTAGTTTGTTAATATAGTAACTTAACTAAGTTAACATATATATGCTATTTAATAACTATATATTAATTGTGCTGCATCAAAAATAGTAGAAATTAAAAGGTTTAAAAATTTGAGTTTTCCGCGTTGAAATTTTTTATAAATGCAACTGCTTAGAGATGAACAGTAAGAACTTTACATACGCAAGGCATCAAAAAAGTATAGTATGAGTCAAGATGACATTGTCGAATTAGATACGTAAGTATATATACTTACATTTTAAAACATATTAATCATATCAATTTCATTCATGGCCATGGGCCATGTGCATGGTGAGAGAACATGTGTAACCGGACCATCTTTAAATGTAAATCCTGCTCTTCATGACCAGGTCAAGACTTTGCATTGACTTTCCCAGACTAGGTCATATTAAATATTCATCACCATACATCAGCCCATTATCTTTTATCACACTTTTCTAATTTTTAACGGACAGAATGAGGATTCCCCTTAGGTAATGTAAAAGGCAAGCAAAATTGTAATATTTACTACATATTTACTGTACATTTTGCATACAATGTTCACAACTTCACCGTTAGCAAAAGACGGCTCTCTTCGCACTATTTGGCCTTTTGCATTTGGGCATACAAATCCGGGCACATTATTTGCACTGACTAATTGTGCATAAACATGTTTTATGTGCACATAGCTGCTTCTACAAAGTAGTTCTGTACAATTTTATGGTGAACTTGGCATATTGCAAGGGGAAATTGGGTAGCACGATAGGTCGTGAATGCTCACTTTGCTACCTTCAACCCTTTTTATTTTATACCAAATATCTACCTATCTGCAAAAGCGCAGGAATTTAAGGTATACGCAGTAATTTGGTATGCAATATAAGAAATGTATCCGAACACTGTACATAACTATAACTAGTATAAATATTATATGATATAATCATCGGATAAAATGTACCTTGGCTCCGCTGGTTGCTGTACTTTTTTTCTTTACCTTCACATTCCTTCCACACATGGGCCAACAGCCCACTCACAGATGTCTTCCAGCAGAAGGGATACTAAATTTCTAGCTAGGTCCTAGCTCTAGCTACTTAGGAGAAATGAACTACATTCATAATAAGAACTATATAGTCTGCCAAGTCAATATTAATCGAATGTAATCGAATTACACAAATTGCTGAGGAACTGAAGATTCGTACGTTCGTAAGTACTTGGAATGGAACTTTCTGAAAATTAAAAGATAAAGTTCCATCTCTAATGTACCGGTGAAAAAGTGTAAGTATTGTAGATACATTGGATTTAATTTTGACAAGATGCATTATATTTTGTGACACGGTGGCAGTGGCAGTTAGTTGTAGCAGTTTGGCCTGACAAGCATTCTGAAAAGTTCCCCTATCAATTACATGGCATCTCCACAAGTTTGGAGATGGAATGGAGGTTGAGTTGAGGTAAGCTCTTGTTATTTTCTTAATCTGATTCATACGATTATTTATAACTTATAAGCAACTAAAGAAAGGGCGATAAAAAATGAATATCGAGAAGCAGGAAACAAGACGAGTTAGGTGCAAACATAAAGATAAAATTCACGCAAAAATTCGGGTGGAATTAATCTAGTAAATTTCCTTTACTGGCGACATTACTCCAGACCAGACTAACTACTAACTACAAAAACAACCTACGCACTGCCTAATCCAAGCAACCTACATGTGAGAAAGAGACGATACTACGCTGTTCTGAGCTGACGCGACGGTGAAGCGACGATATGCAAAGGGATTTACTTGCAGGTGGAAATTTTATGGGGCATTGCAAGATAATTTGATTATTAACGGGCTAATAAAAAGCATTTCATAATGCTGATCTTGTAATTGTTGAAAGTTCAGTGTGGCCTTGGCACACTGATATATTGCTGTCTGGATGATTATAAGGAACATATCGATCGATTCATAAGACAACGGACAAGAATGAACAAAGCAGTTAGACTAGACCTAACCATCGCAGGATATGAAAGTGCTAATTAGATAGAATCAAGTTCCCTTCTGATATCAAACCAAGAGCTATCGTGTCCTATCTTTGAAGAGCAGAAGATGAAGTAAATAAGCATGCCAAGCCAAATGCCAAGGCTGAGAAGCTACTTTCGTCGGCTGAAGAAAAGATTTCGTCAAAACTTTAATCCTTATCCCACGCAATATTATTTTATTATTTTATTATTTGCACTTGCTGCAAGTTCTATACATGGTAACAAATAGCATTTAGACTAATGTGTTGCAATAGGCCATTGCTATTCTTCATAACGTCATTTGTACTTTGAACCTTTCGCTTCAAGGTATTGAAGACCTTGTGCAAAAATAATAAGGCTCCGTTGAACAGTTTCAGATTTGGTTACATTCGAATATCTAGTCAAAGCTTGTGTGGTGCAATGCAATGTAGCAGTCAGAAACAAAAAGTCGTGAGCTTTCAGGAACAAACTTGGAACAAACTTTGATTTACCCACACATAAGTATTAGCATAATTGGCTTGTATTTTTGATGTCCTTCAATGTAATCAACTCCAGTCATTCATCTTTTAAAAGGTGAACTACAGAGTTCACAGTTCAAGCTAGTGTTATTGATCCGTAAATGTAAAGTAATTTCTAAGAAGAAGATTTACACGCTATTGTATTTACCATGTATTTTTTTACCAATTTCGTGCAGTTTGTATTTTCCACGAAACCGCAAGGATAAACTAAACTTCCTTTGTACTGTCGGATAAGAGAATATGAATAATAAATTGCATTACTTATGAAAATAATCCATACTAAATTATTTTTATTATGTTATTTTATGAAAAATAATTTCAACGTATAAATTTTCTCACTTCATTTGGTAGATAAACCAAGGAACGAGGAGCCACAACTTGGCTATTTACAGTCAGCTTTAGAATCTTGAAGATTTACTCTCTTAAACCAGAGTACCGCTCGCCCTGCTCAAAATGACGAATCAAAGTTCGGAAAGCTCCAATAATATGGAGCCCGACATTCACATCCAGTTCCCTGAAAACTACAAAACTCAACAAGTCGAGAAACTGATAAAGACATCGGATAAGGAGAAAGATCTCCTAGTGATTCTTCTTGGCTGGGCAGGCGCAGAACACAAGTACCTCTCCAAATACTGTGACTACTATATTAAGCGTGGGTAAGCGATTGTCGGCAAGTTTAAACTCAATTTTAAAGAAGACTTGACACTTCAGTATTGGTTAAATTTATGTGTAGGTGCATTGTCCTGAGCTACATCACCCCACTGCGGTATCACTTTGTAGAGACGCGAAAGCTCCCAGACTTGGCTCGGAAGATTCTAAAATTTATCACCGATCTCCATCTCCACTCCCACCCAGTCTTTTTCCATGTCTTCTCCAACGGTGGCTCCTTCACCTACTCTTACATGCTAAAGGAGCTGGCCAAATCTCACAATCCTTTCGAGCTGGATATCAAAGGCACAATATTTGATTCTGCACCGAGCCCTCGTCGTTTTCAAACCACGTTTTGTGCAATACTCAACGTATTTTCCAAATTTAGACTGTGAGTCCATACATACTCTTGTTAATTGTTAATTGTCAGATTGTTATATTTATCGGCAGGATCCTGAAATATTTTTTATAACTCTAGGTTCAAATATGTCGCAGCCTCACTGGTCATATTCGCTCTGTTCTGTCAAGTGTTCTGGTATCACATTCGAACTGCTTTTAACTTTTGCATTCATGGAGACACCTTGGACTCTATCAATGATAAGGAAGACGCCCCATTGACAAACTGGTTGGGCCGAATTGCAAAAATGAGAAACCACAACTTTCTCTTCCTCTACTCCGACGCGGACGACCTTGTCCTGGTGGATAGGGTGGAGGGATTTGCTGAAATTGCTCAAGCACGTGGGAATCGAGTGGAAAAAGTCAAATTTCATGGCTCCGAGCACGTCATGCATTACAGGAGATATCCTAAGGTTAGTTCAGAATTAACTAACAGCTCAACCATCCTAGATAATTCAATTAACTGTCACATTTTTTGAGCGGCTGTGACAAAGGTTTTCTGAGTTTATTACACAAGTTGAATGTGTAACGCTAAAAGTATTTTATCGATCATCCCATTATTTTTAAGCAGAGAGGGCCGGGATAATCGCCATAATTTAATTTATGCCCTTGTTCCCGTTTCTCTAGGAGTACGGAAATGCGGTCACATGCTTTATTCGCTCATCCATGATGGAAGACCGTGGAAGGACAATTCTCTATGAAGAGTAGCTCAAACAAATAGAAGATATATCTTGCTCAGAATAATGCACGAAAGTTCCAAGTCCAATGCAATATGTCCGACGAAAGTAAAACTAATAGAATAATGAAAATGGTAAAAAACGTATTCATTACTTATTGTCTACCCTCAGTTTATTTATTCGATAGATGGGTAGATAATGAATTTATTAAAACTTATGAAATGCTTATGGACTGTTATTGTTACTATTATTTCGCGGAAGGCTAACTTTAATGGTCCGATTTTTTTGAATAGCTATGCCTCATGAAGAAATAAAGCAATAGTAAGATAATTCTCATATGTATGACCTGATTATTCTGTACTAAAAACGTCCCAGAAAACTAGCAGCACATTCCAGCCATTTAAAAAAAAAAAATTTTTAATGCACCAACAACAGAGATGAGAATAAGTGACGATTTTTCATTTAAAACTGAAAGCCATTATTTTCGTCTTAACAAATTTATTTCCTTCAAATTTCTACATTTTAAGCTACCCACCTCATATCATGTCATATCACAAAAATTAATCTCTTTGATACTCATCATCGCCGGTGGAAGTTGACTTTGGTATCATATCGCCCCACAGTAGGGCCCGTTTAAAGCACCGAGACGAGGAGGAAGCAAAATGTTGTAATAAGTTGAAGAATACTTTTGCTCGGATTGCGAATCCAGGATCCACTTCCGTTAAGTTTGTACGTGAATGTCAAATCTAATCCTTTACCTATATCCATATAATATATAACGATGCTGATAAATTAAGGGCAAAAACTTGGAAAAATGAAAAATCTTATCATAATTAGCCCCTAGTTGCTACAAAACATTCAATTACAAACTACAACTATATAACATGCATGGCAAAGCATGGCACACAAAAAAAAAACAAAAAAGGACACAGACAACAAGTATGGCTTCCTAAGTTATCGCTATTCTATTTAAACCGATTGATAAGCTACACAAAAAGCTAGCTACGTTTACAACATTCTACCAATAGGGGTTATCAATAGGTTGCCTTCGAACTTGTCTATTCGTACAAGCATCCGGGTTGCTGCCATCCTCAGAAAGTTCCTTGCATAGAACGGTCTTCAAATCGGTCAAAGCCATTCGGAACTTGGCCTCATTAAAGATTCCGTTTATTGTTATCCACGGGACAAAATAGAGTTTTGGGCTGAGGGAGTGCGTCCTATTCCCATTTTCCGCCAAGAGCTGATCCCCCTCCTTGGAGTTGACGCAGGACTCAATGGCATCTTTGGGGAAACCAAGTTTTTGACTACATTCATCCAACGAGTTTGGCGGATACTGGGCGGACATGGCACAATAAACGAATTCAAAACTCTGGTCTTCGGTTAGATGGCGAATGGCACAGGCTTGGAGCTTATTTCCTCGGCATTCGTCAGGACCATGTTGACAATCGAAAGTGTAGGTGTCTCCACTTTGTTTGGTCTGGGGAACGAAAGAAACAAACAAACAAAATCAATGTTGGGGAAGCGAGTGGAAGCCAACAAATTAAGGTCGGAAGTAATATTCTGAGACATTTTCCAGCTTCACACTCATTTCTTCGCGTGACAATAATAATGAATATTAAAAAAAAAAAAAAAGGAAAATAAGTACAGGGGAGAAAGCAAATCCTAGACACAACTTATCTCTTTATCTAAATCGGGCAGGAGGACATCAAGATACCCATTATAAAACATGTCATATGTCCTTACCGTAGCCTTCCCGTATGGAACAAGCTGGACATAGAAGTGCTCCCCAAGAGAGGAAGTTTTCACCGGGTACAACTGTCGCTGAATAAACCTCCGGCTGTCTCCGCACAATGACTCATAGTAAACTTGTACTATTGGTTTGGCAACTCTCTGCAAGAAGAAGAAAAAGCATTAGCACGAGACCATTAGCTGTATCTGTAAATGGTAATGGGCTCCAGTCCATGTTCCCGACGTGACCCTTTTCCTTTTCTCCCCTATCATGGGAAAACTCGCATCTGCTTTCTTTCTCAATTTTTTTATCAGATAATGATAGAGGTTGTTTGTAATTTCCCCAAAACACTGGTATAAAATGTTTATTCAGATAATTTTGAAATCCTACCTTGTTTCCTCCAACCGAAGACAGGCACAGACAAGCTAGTACAGCAACGACGAACATCGGGATGGAGCACTTCATCATTCTATTATTTTAATCTATTTACCGATAAACACAGAACCAATCTTATTCCTCCAGACGAGTAACTTGCAACATCAAAAGACTCCCCTTTTCTTTCTGCGGAGAGAAAAATGGGAAATGAATTAGCCTCTTTTCTTGTCAAGTCACAAGTCAATGGAGAAATCAATAATGAAATGAGCTCTCTATCCCTCAGTAGAGAGAGGAGGAAGAGATATATAAAAAAAATAGCAAAGAAACAAATCAGTAGCTATAGCTAAAAACGATTTTATCAATCTCGTGCTCAGTGTCACAGGCTTATGCAGAGGAATATCTTATTGATATGACTTTGCTTAAACTTTGACTTTGTTTGACACTTGATCCGCCTCACTCCTATTTCATGCATGATAGAATGGACATTAGTCATAGCTAGAGCACGGCAACAATATTTACAAAAGCAACTTATGCCATAGTTTATACTATACTATTCTGAGAAGGATAACTCCCACAGGCTGCACTACACAATTACAACAAACTATTTTTTAACACATGACAAGAAGCTGATAAAAAGTCTCACAATCAGAGCTAACCTCAGTCTCAATAAATTATACTCACCTTGTTAAACTTTTAGTAGGATTTCTTTTCTAGTAATTAATATTCTATATTATATGTATATTGTTATAATGGAGCCTAGACTGTGTTTAGTAGTTTAACAAAGTATGACTTTAGTTTGTAAAAACTCAACTTGAAACAATTGCAAGACAACTGACAATAAAAAGTAATCCTCGTTGAGAGGCTATACTATCCTCCTCAGTCTTTATTGAAGGAGAATCCTTTGAATAATGAATTTGCAAAAAAAAATGTTTGCATGCATTCTTCGAAATGAAATTCTTATTCAATTTTGTTCTATCTTTTCTTATATTTCCTTTCCATCGACACAATTTTAATTATGCACTGGAATGGAACTATCAACACCATTTCATTCTTCTATGCATTTTCTAGGAAATTAAAGCGCACTTATTATGTAACATATGGAATTGGTGACGCTCTGACGCTGAACAATCTTCGTCTTATGAAAGCGATAAAAAATCAACTCATAATCTTTTATAGCCAGTTTGAGGAAATGAGTATTAAAATTAGCTATGCCTAATCAGCTCCGCAAACATGAAAATGGAGAGCCTAGAGGAGCCAGAGTCTCTGATCCAGCCTTGCTCAGCTCCACAAATGTCTAAATATTCTCTTATTTGTTCTGCGCATTTTCGTAAGTACATATATCTGCGTACCTTACCTTTGTACTCCTGTATGAACTACGGTCTCACATCAGTTGAAAAAATTTTTGGAAAAATTAGCAAAAATCTTCTCATCTGGGTGGTATGGTGGTATATGGTGGCAGTCAGCGAGCTCCTCTCCTTCGACTGCCGTCTTCAATCGTCCGTAAACTCAAGTAAACTGATAGCGCTTTTTAGGAGGATAAAGTTGATCAGATTTTTGTACTCATTCTCTCCTCTTCTTATTACTCCATAGTCATACTAACGCCTTTGAGTCATTATCTGGGCATTTATGAATATGTAAGTTTTGTAATTTATAAAAAACATCCATCCTCCTCTACCAGTAAAGCATAGGATTAGCTTCATAGTTATATTGTCAGAGCTGATGTCAGAAAAAAAAATGAATTTTTATACATTTCTCTCGAAAACCAGCTTAGTTTATTTCATAATAGCCCAGCCATACGTATATACAGATATTTTTATCTGTTACTTTGCATGAGAACGAATGGGGGGAGGTAGTGATAATTGGATAATATGATATTGGGTGAGATGATCATGATCAGGTACCAAAAAACAAACTTTTGGTGTACCATCATCATCATCACAGTCGCCGCTCGAACGTTGGTTGGAGTGCTCCCAGGTATTTATCAAGCTGAAAAGGCTGGCAGAAGGGGAAAAGATGTACTGTTTCGTCGCCATCTACCTAGCGGAATAAGTTGCCAAACAAGTTGACGACAATGCAACTTTTATGACTATCTGAAAGAGAAGAGACAACAATGGGCATGTTTTAAAAAAAAAGTGCAGAAAGTAGAAGTGAATTATATTTCGAAGTATTCGAACTCATCATCTCATCGTAAACGTCACATCACATATCAGTCCTCCTAATAGCAGAAAGGCCAAATTGCTCTGCTCACTAGTCAGAAAAAATGAAATAGCCTCCTTCATCTTCATCTTATCTTCATCTTAAAGGTAAAGTTTGTTTTGTAAGAATGGATCACTCCTCAAGGCTGTTGATAATCATAGTGATTTGCAAACTCGGCAATATTAATCCTGTGCTTCATCCTTATGGAGAAAAATATGATGTTGACAATTATTGTTATTATTGAGTTGTCTGTCAGAGGGGATGAGAAAAGGTTGAGCATATTTAATGCAGCATGTGACACAAGCTGAGTTTGACCATCAACATTTTCACAAGGTTTGGATTTTTAATTCCAGGCGACAGCTGCACAAACACATGTAAAGTTACAATGAGCTTATTCAAAGTTTCCATCAGGTTGATAGGGTTCGAGCGAGCTGATGAAAGTTGTATGAATTAATAAGACGAGGCAAGTCAGACTCCAATTGATCTTAATCGCTAGCAAGTGACGCAAGTCGTCAGTGAATATGTTTGAAGCAGACGGCACGAGTAATTGAGTTTTCAAGAGAACTATCCCATTCTACCACCACAAATCTCATATGGCTCATCTTTATAAAATGCTTAGGGAATTTTGACTGACATGCAGGTAATTGACCACGGAATATGCCGGGTCAGATGCCATCAAATAGGAAAATAAAATTGCCTGAGTGACTACTTGAACTTGCATGTGGATAATAATAATATTTTTTGCATGGATTTTGGATTATTTCACATTTGCATTGTAAAGATAGTCACATGGCACGTCGAAATTTGAAAGACAGGTTGCTTGATACTTTTTTATTTAATTTTAGCATCAATAATTTATTAACGACAAAGAATATTAAGCATTATTCCAGTTTTTTGAAACGCATGTTTTATGCTCATCATATTAATTAATTATTAAAATTACTTTGCTCAATTGCATAAATCTCATTCTCTGAATAGCTTTTACTGTTGATATTTTAACTTTTATAATTTGATTTCATACTGACAGGTAGGGATAAGGAAGTTATTATTTTTCATTCCCCTTACAAAACATGTTTTTAAATAATGACTTTGCTTTAAAAGAATTTGTAAATGATGCTTTGGAGAGCCAGGAGCAGTCATGGTTGATGTTGATGAATGACCACTGAAGTCTGCATTTCCCACCTCAAACTCATTTATAACATTCGCAACAACTTTCTATTTTTTTTGGCTTCCGGTCTGAGCGCACGACATTCGCTTTTTGAGACAACGAAAAAACAGAGCTAACGTAATAAATGTTTTTGGTGATTATTGATTTGGTACAAAAAGCAAATCACGCAAGTTTGCAACATGTTTCGAGTTTGGAAGAAACAAAAATGTAGTACTTGTTAAATCTACAAAAGTACACAATAATCGCTCTTCATAAAAGTGTAAGGTTGAACAAACAACAGTTAATTCAGCTCGTCACCTACTTGCGCTGAAACTACACCGCTTATTCCTCGATGCTTCCCGGAAGTTGAGACTTCGTAAGTAAATCAATCTAGTGATGCAGATCGTAAAACGCAAATGCAGCGTCTCGGTCATCAATCATCACCGTCATCATCATAAAATGATTAATGAGGATAAAAAAGGGCAGAACTGAATGAACGGATGCTAGCATAAATATGTTAGTTGAATCTGCGGATTTAAGTCACTGTCGATTTCATTCAGCTGAAAAAAAATTTAGAGCTCCTAGCCACTGTAACATGTTTGTTGAGACTACACCGGATATGTAACAGTAGAGAGGCCACTCATGCAGCTAGAAATAGAATAGGGTTTACATTCGTCGTTAAATCAAATAATGGCTAATCCAAATCCGCCCTCACTCTTCTTATCACAACAATACAACTCAGCCAATTAAGTGAATCGGGATATCTCATGTTCATTCGCAAGTTGTAAAAAAAGGTGTTAGATCCTTCTTTAGATTTTAGAATAAGGCGCTATGCGGACTTTGGTTATCTAAAAAATCTAACAATATGGATATGTGGGATTTACAAAATGTTTATATACATCCTAATAATAAGTAGTCATCCTCATCATATCTCAATTATACATGTCGGTACGTGCATACTTAAAACTGCTAAAAAACTCATTTACGATGAATACATATTATGATCAGTGCAACCATGCAATTTTTTTCTATGAGACCATCAATTTTATTAATCAAGCGAACTTGAAAATATTTGTCCCCATTCTCATGACTTGGGAGAAAAAAATCGCGATACCTATTGTCATATTTATGTCATTTTGTGTCGTTTATTTGTTGACTTTGAGATTTTATGTAGAATACAAATTTATCAGCCAATTTCATACAAGTTCTCAATTTTACATACAACAACGAAGTAACGGAAGCCCTCAAAATACCTACAATTAACAACTGATTGAGAAGCATAATTTAAGGACAAAGATATAAAAGCATATAAAAGTTTTGCTTTAAAACCTAATTTCATTATACTTTTTACCAACATCTAAACGAATTACCGCAAACTTACAACTTTTTTTTCGGAAGCCTCTTATCTATGTACACCTTACCCTAACTTCCCATTTTTACGTGGTCAGGAATTCATGATAGAGACGACATCCATCCGTTGATGATTAAGTAAATAAATACTGTAAATAAAGTTGTACTTTGTTAGTATTACCGTAATTGGGAGGGAGGAATAATGAATATGGGGATAATTAAAAAGATGGTGAGACAGTCTGTGAGAACTCATGCTAGCTAAAAAAAATACATAGCCATAGGGAGTCTGTCTGAGGTATTTACTCTAGGTATAACTATGTACTCTCTTTGAGGTCTGTAATAAAATCATAGAAAATTGCTATAAATTTTCCGTTGTTGCATCAAGTTAGAAAAATCAATTAAAGAGCAGTAAAGGTCCCAGAAAACCTCGTCTCGAATCTTCTCACTATTCAGACACTCTATAATTTATGGATAACTCCTCGTGCCAGTAAAATAAATATACAAATAGTCATGCCATAAAAACTAGCCGTTCTATACTGATGAAAAGATAATTATAATCATCTCTCCATTACAAGAACTTCATCGTCGTGGGTAAGACCTCAGCCGATTCTAACTGTGAATTTACTTATCAGAGCATCTCAACTCCCAATTATCTAATACATATATAGATATTTTATATTTCTACCCAAGCAAAATCAATCAGGGTTGTTTCATTGTCACGCGAAATGAAACTAACTATTCTCAACTTTTTTGCCTTACTATTAGGAATTATAACATTTATTTCATCTTGATTGCAATCTTTGCATAAAATAGGTACATGTTCCGCCTCACAATATACAAGTCAATTCATAAATTATATATAAATAGGTGGGTGGTTGGTAGGATATTAATCGCAAGTTTTATGTGACATTCGATCGAGAAACATGGATTAACATAGCACTTGGGAATCAATACTGTATTTTGTTAGGATGAAAGGATTTAAGGTAAAATGAAACAAATTAAAAAATACATCGCGGTCTTATCCTTATCTAAATTGCATAAATTAAATAGACATGACTTTAAATATCTCATTTGTAATAAAATGAGTAAAAAGGATGATTAAAATATTTCCTAAAACGTCTCTCGCCAATTTTGTGCAATTCTGGTTGCCTCATGATGCTGCTGCTCATTCAAGCCAATCCTCTCGAATCTCGCCGAAGTTCTGTAGCTTTCTTGAAGTGGAGGAGCTAGAGTGGAATGCGGGGTGAATCCAGGATGGGGATCGTCAGCTTCGCTCAGAATGAAATTATCTGAGAGGCTCGGGATTTTTGTGGACGGGTGGTGGTGGGGAATTTGGAGCTTCACTTGGGGGATTGGTGGAGGCGTTCCACTCCCTATTGAGGGGAATGGGGGTCGTGGATGGCTGTTGCTGTTTGGAATATTAGGATGATGATTGTGATTTTGTGGGGGTTGGGGAGGAGGAGGCTTCGGCTGATTTCCAGTCTTTTGATGATGAGCCACGAAAGTGGATTGATGGTGGTGGGAGGTAGCTTGGGCCTGAGCGTTGTACTGATTATTATTGGGATTGTCAATAGGCTGGTTATTGAATGATTGTTGTCCCTGCCCATCGAAAAAGCTGTCGTGATTTGGATGCTGACCTGAGTTGTAAGTGGGAGAACTGGGGAGAGAGACCCCGGGATTTTGGGTGCGGGGTGGTGGTATGGCCTGATGTCCTCCGATTTGGATCGTGTTGTAATGCGCTTGAGTGGATTGCCCTTGGAATTGGTTGTGGTGACTCCGGTGAGGGGTTGTGGATGGGGGAGGTCGATGATTAGTGAGATAAGTGTTGTGCTGAGAGGAGCTCGCAGGTGCTGGTGGGGGTGGAGAATCTGTTCCAGGCGCCACACCGCCTGCTGGCTCAGCACCATCCGCAGGAGGTGGAGGTGTTTCCTCGGGTGGGCCATAACTGCTTTCAGGCTTGGCAGCCGGATATCCTCCTTGACTTCCCTGATTGTTTCCTCTCAAGAAATTACGAAATCTTTCTCGGGCCCTCATAAAGAACCTGAACTGACCTCCACCGCCGCCTTGATTCGGAGGTGCTGCTTGAAGTGGCTGGCCAAATATGGGGTTCTGCCTGTAGTTGCCGTTGGTTTGAATCACCTCGGGCGAAGGATTAATTATAGATTGGGCTGGGGGAGGAGCTGCCGTTGTACTGGGCGAGAATCTGTTGAGCAGATTTCGGAAAAATCTCAAAGGCATGAAGCGCATCCTCAACTCTCGCACGATCGGGATCATTCTGTTGAACACGTCAAGGAATCGAGCTAGTAAGCCCATTCTCATCCCCATCCCCATCTCAGGTTGACCCGGCGGTCCATAGCCTGGTGCAGGAGCTGGAGATGAGCTCTCCGCATAGCCACCCTGATTATTGTTATTATTCCCGCCTCCGAACAAATTCCTGAAAAACCCGCCTCCGCCACCACCACCACCGCCACCATTATTATTATTATTTCTCGGGATAAACGACTGAAACGTTTGAAATAGCTGCAGCAGCTGCTGAAAGTTGAGTCCATTTCCGCCCCCACCACCACCTCCCTGTTGAGCGGGAGCATCATTTTGAGCAGCAAACTGTAAGTCATTTGTGTTGTACGTGTCATGGAACTGCCTCTCACTGGCCAGAATGTTCCGAAGTTCTGTCGACATTTCTTCTTCTCCCGAACTATTCTCATCGTTCTGCAACCCCAAGTCATTGAAGACGTCCTTCAGCTCCAGGCCATTCTCCTTGAGAAGGCGATCAGTCTGGTTGAGCAGTCGGAGCATCTCGTTGAAGGTGGGATCTTTGGGGTCCACACAACCAAACTGCCCTTGATACGTCAACGTGGCATTGTAACAGTCGCAGATTCCCTGGTTTGAGCAAACCAGCCCAAGCGTGTCGTCGCAATCCTCACTGACATAACAAGCCGTGCCAAAATCCGGTTTGCAGAGAAAGTCTGGAGAAAATCTATATCCAACTGTGCAACCACACACTGAATTTGCGCATTCCGAGTTGGGCACACACTTTATCGGGATGGAGTGCTGACGATTGTACTGATCATCGTGCTGCAACTGACACTGCTGTCCTGCCAGTAGCAGACATTTCTGGGTGCTCTGGTCGTAGATCTGGGAGTTGCTGTCGCACTGGCAAAAATTATTTATGCATTGCAAGTGGTTGTTCAGCCCACAGTCCGAGTGGGCTTCGCATGGCGTGTTTATGTATTTGGAGTGAGATAACTGGATCATCCCCTGCACAATTAGCACAGGGAGGAGTAATGTCCAGTAATTGGCCTGGAAAGGTACAATTATTCAGAATATATAATAAAAAATGATTTCAAACATTTTAACTCTATAATGGAATTGAATTTAAACTAACCTTCATTTTTTAAATTCACTTCACTGGCAAATGAAAAATGGCACTTATTCACAATTCCAGCACTAGAACCTTCAAGCACAAGAACAATCCGTTATTTTTTAATTAGCGTTGCATAAAACTTATTAACCTTTATAACTGCTAAATGGAATAAAAAACCAATAAACTTTTTTTTTAAATGTTTCTCTCAACTCCTCCACCATTTCCACTCGCATAGGAGACCACTTCCATCGTCTTCGAATCAAGGGTTACAACTGAGTGGAATGGAAATTACTAGTTCCGTAATTGACTACAATACAGTTTCTTAACCCAATATGCACAATATGCAATAAATATTTCAATGATGCACTTTATGGACTTTGCAGACTTTGCTAACCTCAACACCTTTTTTAACAGAAGCAAATGTACATAGATAGTAACATCATGATAAGCAAGAGTTCCCTGCATGGATTCCAATCATCGCATTACATCATTTTTAACATGTTGTTATAGAAGAGGTAGACCGTCCCCCACTAAACTATGTACTATTACGATCACATTGTCAGATAACTTGTAATTTTGCAATTAATTGGAAACCTCTTCACTGGGAAATAAACTGATTTTGAAGGTTGGAGCTTCCCACTTATCAATATGGTACTTTTGCACCATTTCCGCAAATCATGTATCAGTCCCTTTATCACTCTTGCTATCATAGAGCGAATATGAGCTAATAATAGAAGCAATTAAACAATGCCAAGCTATGTGGGAGCCTGTATCTCCGTCGTCATCTTAAGTAATTCTTATGGCTTATCTAATCATCATATTACATAGCGTTGGGCGGCAGGATGAACAAATTTCCCAATGTGTGGAAGAGAGGATCATTGAAGGTCTTGGTTCACACCCCCGTCAGGATGAACAATGGGATAAGATGGCAAATTATGATGAGTCAAGTAGTTCTATATACTCATTGGAGAAACCAACAAACTTTATAACGTGTAAATAGGAATTATAAATACAAGTTTTGCAAGTTTTGCAAGTTTAAATCACAGAAATATAGTGCATAACTTTTTAATATGGAGGGAGCTGCTGGGGAGGAGGATGGGGTTGCACAAAGCGGATATATGGAATATAGGCAATCGTGAGCAGTGGAGTGCGAGTGCGGCAGGTCTAGGTCATTCCCTGGGGATTATTGTTTGCAGATGTTTTGAACAGATACACTTAAATAGTTTCTCGAGCAAATCTGCATGAGGGACATGACAGGGATGAGGGGAATTTCCGCAAATATCTCTTTGCATTTCTTTTTGTTTCAATCAGATATTAAAATTTGATGAGGAGATGCTCATCAGCTTGCTCCTTGCGACCTGTTCTGTAGGTTGCTAATTACAATAATAATTATTATTATCAAGAGCATTTAACTTTTATGGAAGTAGGCATGTGTAAAGCTGATAATGATGTAATGATTAATGATAACTCGAATTGTTGTTATCATCATGTCTGAGCAATAATTTTGTACGAATTTTTCCCCTTTATTATTGTCATCAACAGGATTGGTATTGGTAGTGTGTCTTTTACTAGTGAGATTTTGTCAACCTTCGTATTCCTTAATGACCTACATATATATGTTTGTACTATTTTTGTGCTCAATGTATATCAAGTCGAAAATAAACAAGCTTGTTCTGAGATTTGCTCATGAATGAATTTGCTGTTAAAATATGGGAACAGGAATATTAAAACTGATAACATTATATAGGAATCTGACAGCTTACTTTCATGGAACTACAGAAATGTTCGAAACGAACTTGACAATAACTTGAAAGTTTTTTTTTTGTAATCTTGGGATAATATCCAACTTACAATATATAAAGCTTGTTCTTACTTCATTCATCATTTTGATTATTTTCAACAACTGATTATGCCATTGCTGTGCTGATAACACAGGGGAAACATTTCTGCTTAAAATATTGTATTATTTTAGAGGGGATAAAGATAATAATTATTATATTCAGGTTGATCCATGCTAATTTCTTTCACACTTTTTTACACTAGAAAAATCTTGTTTTTTTTGAGGTAGCGTTTAAAATATAACATGTAAAACAAGCGCAGAAAAACATGCAAAGGTAGCAATTGATAAGATCTCTTCATAGATTACTTCATAGCTAACGAAAAGAGAAGACATTTTTTCCATGTTGGTGGGGGCGATGTGATACATGTTAAAATTGCATATCCTCCGAGAGTAATTCATTGTAGTTTTGAAAATATACATATTTATTTATTTCACTTCATTTTATCTGAACCACATCTAAAAATTGCATTAAACCGTTATGTTCCAAAGTTTAAAAAAACGTCATGTAAAAAAGGCATATAATTACGAGTATAAATTAGTCGTAAATAATTATTACAAATCTCAGTTCGTCAACACTCAACCAGCAATACCTACATATTTATCGTATAGTAATACTTGTTCATTTTAATCTCTGCAGAATCTCAAAGCATTTAGTGTTTAAGCCCTGTCGTCATAATCTCAAATATCGATCAGTACAATCGCACTATTAAAATACTTACGAATGAAAAAGGCTTCGAAGATATGAATATTTTAGTAGGATTCAAAGTGTGAATTTTTCTCAATAATAAAAACAAGATAACATTATTTCTGCAGCTCTTTGTTTAAAAAAAATAGTTTTAGTAGTACCAACGAAGTAATTTTGATTCATTCGATTCTCCAAAGGCGCTCTGGAAGGTTACCCCTCAGCTATATCCAAACAACAATTGCGCATCATCTGGCATTCATCCTCAACTCAAACATCCTTGTAATAATTAATTAATTTAAGAGCTGAACAATTAAGTTCCTCAACCACACACAAACACACACACACATTCCAAAGAGCATCATCTAATGGCTCCTGATCTCTGAAGATCAAGATGCTCTCATCATCATTACACTTTATTTGATCTAAAGGAGTAACTTTTTGAGTGGACTATCTCCGGATGATTCGAGCCTACTCCTAAGACGCATTAATGTCCCAACGAATTTGCCGAACCCGGATAGAATCCCTCCCTCTTTAAGAAGTTCCTCTTGTTCCCCAGTTTCTGCGAATCTTACGTCGCGATGCTCAGTCCCAGCACCCAGATGACCTTTATGACCGTTCTTCTTTATGGCGTCGTTGATAGCGTGTGCAAGCGGAAGAAATCGGTCGATTATTTTTAGGGACCTTCCAACAAACTCGGCAACATCCCCTAGAATACCGTGGCCATGATGTTTAGGTGGTGGTGGAGGAGGAGGAGGAGGAGGTGGATGGTGGTGAGGACCGCCGTGGTGGGGACCTAAAATGGAATAGTTTTTAATTGAAATGAGAGTTGGGTTGGAATTAAAGTGAAGCAGTAAGCGGGATCATGCAATACAATATTTCATTATTTATTCTACCTGGATGATGGTAGCCACCTCCTCCTCCCGGTCCATGATGACCAATCTCCGGATGATGACCCTTATGAGGGCTCAGCGCGTGATGCCCAACCTTGTGTCCGGGTTCATGATGACCTGTAAGATATTGCAATAGTCCATAAAAATATCGTAATGTAGAGCAGTTTCCCCTCTCTAATCCCAATAACAAACTTTTACCTAGACCAGCTCCATGTTTGAAATCATGACCGATGCCCCCGTGCCCGTGACCCCCAAGCCCAGGATGACCCCCATAATGGTGCAGTCCATATGGATCTCCAAATAATCCCCCATGCCCTCCGAGTCCTCCATAGTGACCCCCCAATCCTCCATAGTGACCTAATCCATGGTGACCTCCCAAATGGTGACCTCCCAATCCATGGTGACCGCCTAATCCATGATGACCCCCCAATCCTCCATAGTGACCTAATCCATGGTGACCTCCTAACCCGCCATGGTGGCCAAGTCCCCCATAATGATCAAGTCCCCCATGATGCCCTCCTCCATGTCCTCCGCGTCCAAACAGATTCGTAGATTCGGGAATGACCCCATAACCATGTAAAGGAATTCCCTCCCCATGCTGCTGTTGGTTTCCACTCCCATAGTGGGGAGCTTGCCTCTGGACAATGGCAGGCTCCTGTGACTGGGGCTGATAGTCATCAAGGGGCAGGTATCGTTGTCGCTCTTGAGGCTCCGGCTTCTTCATGGTTTCTCCACTGCTGTAGGTCAAGGGTTCCACACTCTCCTCTGCATTTGCCACTGGATTGAGGGGAAATAATGTTTGCTGATTTGGGGAAGACATGCCCCCTTCAGTCCCATCCCCTCTCATGTCAGTAGCTGGTAAGGTGCTATCAGGGACTGGCTCTTGAGCAGCGGCTGCGTGGTCCCCTCCGTAAGTGGTGGAACTGAATGGGGCAATCTGAGAACTTGTGGAGGCTTTATCATTCCCTGCGCTCAACAAACTTATCAGTTGATGGACAGGGCTGTTATAATGGTCCGAAGCTCCCGTCATCTGATCCGACTCTTCAAATTTCTCAAGTAGCTTCACAAAGGACTGCAAATCCAGCTCCGAGGTAGTCACCAAAGACAAGGCATCCTTCAGCGTCTTTTGCATGGCTGGGCTCAAACAGCGACCAAACTCTTCGACAAAAATCTCCTTCGAATCACCACACCTGCACGCCCCTCCAACTTGGCACATGAGCCCTTTGGATGCGTCACAAGTGGTTGGAGTGCAACTTGTCTTATCACTGTTGTCCTGTTTGGCTTGCCTTGGCCAAAGGACAGTCTTCCTCTCGAGTACATCTGACTTACATTTCGTGAGCGTGTGCATGCTGTAACCTGTTTTACATACGCAGCGGTCCAAGAAACATTCTGCAAATTCGGGACATATCTCGTCCCCATTGGGGAGGCTCGAGTCGCATTCCTTCCCTAACGGAATCACGCATCTTTGCTGTCTAAGGTCGAACACTTGGGGTTCCTCACAGTGACAAGTACCCTTGAGGCATTCAAAGTTGTCCTCCGTTTGACAGTCCCGGTTGGTGGTGCAAGCGGAGCCGTAAGATCCTCTTTGGACAGGGGACTCTGTCGATGGGGTTGTTGACGTTGAGGGAGCAGTGCTAGTCTTTACTGTGGGGATTGGTGCTCTTTTTGTCGTGGTTGTTGATAGTGGCGGAGTGGTGACAGGCGGAGTTGTTGTAGTTGGTTCTTGGGTTGTAGTACTTGTGCTGCTTGGTTCAGTGGAAGTCGTACTAGTCGTCTCTGGAAGAACTTCTTCTTCTTCTGAGACGGCTCCAATTCCCGAATCATGAATAATTTCCTCTGTCACGCCTATTCCAGCATCAGGAATGTTTATTTCTGTAATCCCCTCCTCAGAGGTGAGTTGGGCTGAGACTGGGCCTCCAATAATAGCTAAAATCGCTGCCAGTGGGAGCAACGTAGATTTTGAACACTGGAGAGTTTAAAGAAATGCAGTATTATGAAATGTAACAATATTTTTCTAAATTCAATATTTCATTTTTTCAGTTGGATTTACCTTCATTTCTTTTTTCTTGGATGTTTCACTGAAAACTGAATATCCTAAAAATATCCAAATATTCCGAGGAGTGGTGATCCCTATGAACCCTCGTTAGTTCAGTCGAGGGACGCTTACTACAAAAGAGAAAAAACCTCAACTCAATCAACTAGGGGCTTACCATAACGCAACCCATTGATAAAAAAAAACAATTAATCACAATCACTAATGATGATCCCCGAATTGCACTTCATCTTGCTCACATCTCAACATAAAGTTTACAACTGAACGTCAGAAGAGCTGAGTAATGGAAGGGCGATGGAGATAAGATGAAGCTCAGCTTATCATGGTTGAGATCCGGAGGCGAGGATATCCGCAAGAGTAAACTCACATATTTACGTTAAATGTGCATATTTAACTCATTTTTCTTTTTTTTTGCTGGCATCTGGCCATTCACAGTTTCTTAAAATGTGTACTTAAAGTTAGGAGTCTTTGCTAATGCATCGCATCGTATTTGGATATATAGGCTAAATCAAACAACTTTTTACAAAGGGATAGGGATGATGAGAGCGTCTTATCAGTTGTAATCAACTAACGATAAGCTCATCATCATTTTCATGAGAAAATATAGGTATTTTGCAGGAGAAACGGGATGTTAGTTGGACCCAACACTACATAATTATGGTCTGCATTGTTGTAAATTTTTATGTTTTCATCTAATCTTACACACGCGGATAACGTAACCACTGACCAATCAGCTCACCCACAACTTCCACAATAGGCAGTAAGGAAGGAATTAGTTCTCTTCAAGAAAAAGATTCAAGAACCCAAAAGTGCATTTTGTTTAAGAGCATGTAAGTAAATTGTAATCAAGCTAAAAGTTGGAGGTTATCTACGGATGCAGCAGCAGATGCAGATGGAAGATGATCATATAGTCAGTGGAAAAAATAATTCCATGAGAAGAAGCGGATAATTTTTTTTTAAATTTAAAGACAAAGGTTAAATATATTTCACTTGATTCGTTGCTGCAATTGATTCCATGAGATAAGTATTTGTACAGGTGCAAAAAATGTTGGCTTTTCTGTATTGATATTGACTAAATTCATTTAGACAGTCGAAATTAATAGCCAATTTTCCTGTTTAAGCATATCTTGTTCAGGATCTGATGAAAAATGAAAAGTAGCAGTTAATAAACTCAAACCATTTACGTAAGTTTAAGCAAGTGGTAAAAATAATTTATATAATTTTTACCGCTTTATCTTATGATAATAAATCGATTTTATACTGAAATTACTAAAATAGGTAGTAACAAGAAGCTAATCAGGAATAAAAATTTGAATCAAAGACGCAATTTTTTAAGGTTGAGGAAACTCCAATGCATATGCCAATTCACAAACATAAGCTTTGAATATTCAACGCTTATACAGCAGCACATATTATTATAAATATACAGACATAAATTATATTATATAAAATGGATAAAAGTAACTTAACAGTACATTTTTAAATTTTTTATGCTCAATTATGAATTTCATCTTCTTTTGCACCAAACCGAAAAGATTCTTCGAGTCCTTTCTGACTGCCGAAGGTTGCTCTCATTCAACCGTGTGAATAAATTTGCAGCTCGCTGTATCTTCGTTAGCACTAGATATTGTACAAATTATGGAAAGTGTGAGTAAATCAATTGAGCTGAACCATTTGCACTTTGCCGATCTTACCTTTTACATTAGCATTATTTTTAAAGTTCATGTTCATGGCTAATGCTGAATGCGAGCTCGACCCATGCTGGATATATTTGTAGCATAGTTATCGGAATTAACAACTTGGAACAAGGCGAAGGTAAGGTAGAGGCGAAACTTTGGAAGAAGTAATAATTTATAAATCTTACAAATAGAAAAATTAATTGCAACCTTAACAGATTTGACTTGAACAATCTTTCATTACAACTGTATTATCCAGTAAGGCTGAGAGATTGATTGAATTTTTAGCTTTCTGACGATGAGATGAGATGAAGATGAGCTGAGTGAAGAGTGTAAATCCCAATTTATGATTTGCAGAGTAGAAATGGTAAGAACGTGTTCAACTCGTCATTGCCCAGTGCTCCTTGAACCGTGAAGTAATATCGCCTCCTATTTTGTTTGTTTACGGATGAATCTTGTAAAATTTAAGGTTCAATGCTTTTCCTTAGCCTATATAGCCTTGTTTGTAGTCGGTTGAAAATCATCTTAAGGAGGATCGACTTTTAAGGTTTTATAAATACTAAGTATTTACCTCTTCATGAGTCATGCCATGCCTATAGGATGAGTCAGATGAGTGAGGTGAGAAATTAGAGTTAACGCAAATTGATAAAGAAAGAACGCCAAAGTTTTGTTGTTTTGATGATAAAATCTGTTTTCAAAAATTAATCTTAACATATAATATGCATATCATTCCTTTATAGCTTATCATAGTTTTAGTTATCATCATAACTCATAATTAAAGAATGTGCAAATGCAAATAATTTTGTTTCCTTCCAAATGTCGAAACACCATTTTGTAAACTTAATGCTAATACTGTATACTGTCATGCCTGATTGAAGGATTACAAAAATGTGTGCAAAACAAGTAATTGTTGAAGGATCCTCATCGATTTGATATGCCCATATTCGTTATATGCATTACGATGAAATGATTGGGGAAGAGGGAGGAAAAAGCTTCGCCCTTTATTTTTTTTATTGACTTTGCTTAAATTCATCTCGAGCTTCCCCAGTTTGTTCACCAAGTTGTAAGGTAGAAATAAGGAAAACGATTTGTTCTTCTCGTTGATGTTACTGTTACTGTTATTGCCTATTGTTATTAGTTGTTATACTTGTTATTCTTAAAAGTCTGCATGGTAGTCTTGCATGAAGAGTCGGGATAATTACAAAGTCTCCAGTTAAGCGTGCATTGTTGCTGTTGGTCAGTTTCTGAAGTGGGGGTAAACGGAGGATTAAATGAAATGAAATTAAATGCCTAATATTTATAGAAGGATCTGGTATTTATCCTGGAGGATTAGTCAATTGTAGCTGAGTCTTTCAACAAAATTATAAATATTTTGCAGAACAAAGTTTTTTCTGCAAAAGTCTTTTTATTCATAAATGATCCAAGGATTTCGATTCCATAACAGGTGCATTGATAACTAATTATTATAAACAATACCACTAGACTAAACAAAAAAATCATCTTAAAGAAAAAGTCAATACATTATTGTTTTGCTAGCATGTTATCACTGCTTGACAAATTGATGAGCAACAATGCACCAAATGCATACATAACTTATATTAGCTAAAATTTGCAAAGTGTAGGCGGATATAATGGAGAGGAAATGACAATAATCACGAGTCGTGATTCACGACATGAGATAAACTGTCCAAACTGGCGAAAATGACGACAATTTGAGTAAAAAAAGGAAGAATATGGATAGTCAAACTAGCCATCCACAGCTATACAAACTTGCGACCCGATACAGTATGAGAAACCCAACATACCTGACTATTAGACATA